>JAPMOQ010035588.1:765583-802077 GCA_026543055.1 Argiope trifasciata
GTGCTTAAAAATGTTGCAAATGTCTTGATTTAAGAGCTGCACAGTTGATTAATAAATATAAAATGTAATAGTAGTTTAGATGCAGATAATATTTATATAATTTATGAGCAAATATTGCTACAATAAGGGCATTACTATTTTATTAATATGTGTAGTTGAACTTTGTGGTTCCATACCTATAATTGGCGTCATCTTAAATATCATTAAATGTACTTTGATATTTGAACCAGTAATAAATGCATTTTTAATATTTCCTTCTACTTTAAAGCCTTTTTTGAAGCTTTTAAAATGTTACTCATAGAATCTGAAACACATTAAGAATAGTGTGTCTGCAAGCTTAGAAACGATGCTAAAATAGTGGAACAAAATTCTCTCATTTCAAGAAAATGGAGAACTTGAAATACCCGCTGCGATATGCTAAAACCAAGAAAAGATAAAAAAATATTTCTTTTTATTTTGAAAAGCGGCGAGTTTTCGTCCTAGAAATGCTGCCGAAAACAAACATTGTATTTAAGAATGGGTTGTCTATTTTAACTCTTACTATGATCTTGATGAAGGAAGCAGATGCTTTTATACATATGAAAGAGATTTATGATATGCTTTTTCTAAAAGAAAAAAATATTTATTTGAAAGAGTGAGAGTAATGGAAAACACTCTATTTCTGCTTAATACGTTTTTTTTTTAATTTTATTCTTTCATTGATATATATTCTTAATATTTGTGAAAATTTCAGCCGCACTGATTTGCGTCAAATTCGAGAAAAAATTATTTGTTGTCATGTGAAGATAAGTCTAAAGAAAAAAATTATATTTTAGTATTCCGATTGGTACATTTGATCAAAATTTTATTTCTAGGATTTTCAGCAGAAATAAAATATTATGGTCATCATTATAAATTTTATTTCTTGTGCATTCTAAATTCACATTCATTTTCTTTCACAACATACAAAAAATTTATTAATTTAGAATCAAATAATATCAATGTAAAAGATAATTTTATTATCTTAAATATATATGATATATGCAATTTTAAATGTTTCTTATTTAGTAACAATTTAATTATTAAAATATATTTTTATTTTATGATAAATTAGAATGTTGGGATGTCATATTATCTATTATTTTCTGTCTTTTGCAATGTTTCTTTAAAAAATGCCGCCAATTCTATTATTATTATTATTATTATTATTAAAGAGTGCTTAAGTCCTTATCTTTTATAATTTAGCTTTACTTTTAGGACTAAAATGTTCTTCAGGAATTTGGGCTCTGGTCATTGAAATTTGGATTTAAAATATATTTTTTGTTAATAAAAATAATTAACAGAATTTTTAAATTTAATTGCTCTCTAAATAAATATTTGGTATAACAATACCAACCAATTATTGCATTAGTAAATGTTTTTGAATGTTTTTCATAATCAACATTAAAATATTTTATAAATTAATAGAGGTAATTTTGATTAATTTCATCAAAATCTGACTGATTTATTTTGACATATTTTGATAAAAAATATTTAAGCATTCTCAATTATCACTATTTTTAGTACTAATTAACTGAATACAAAAGTAAAAAATGAATACAATTGTTAGTAAATAGTTTGATTCATTCAGGATGCAATATGTCGCAGGTGCTGGAATAAAGGTATACAGATTTTAGAAAAATATAAAACCTATTTGAATCTTTTATTTATTTATTTGGCCCATTTACTCATTTTTTGAAAAACAATATGCATATATATCAATATCTGAAAGGTGATAAATTATTTTTCGATTTTACTACAAATTTATCATTTGTTTTAAATGACTGATGAGCAATTGAAATTATTTTGCATGTGTTATTTCATTTATATTAGACATCATTAGAAAATATTTCATTAAAACTGAGATAAAATTCCCGACTCGGTATCATTTTACAATTTCCGTATGAAAAAAAAAATCAAAATTCTGGAAAGCAAAGAAATGGATTGAAATTTTGTAAAAATTCAGGACATTTGATAGAAAATTTTAAAGATTCGAGAAATCAAGAAATCATTAATGACATAAATTTAATATAAAATGACTTACAATATAAAATCGATGAGATAACTTCAAAATTTCTGAAACGTCTGGAGTTAAGAATTGACTAAGCAAATATTTATCTTAATAAGTTTGGCAGAAGTTTCGAGAGTACTTTTCGACTAGAACGATAATATCGTTACTTGACGGCCATAATTTTTGACGTTCGTCAGTTATAAGTACACAAGCGTTCTCACTCGGTCCTATCTTATTCTCGAAAAATATCATTTCAAAATCTCTGAGGAATGAAAAATCTAGTTTAATAAATTGTAGAATATTTATGTTTCAAAGTATCACTTTTAAAGCTTATATAAAAGAAATATCATATAAGGAATGTAGATATTGGTCAAATGCATCAATCAAAGATAATAAATTGTAGAATATTTATGTTTCAAAGTATCACTTTTAAAGTTTTTATAAAAGAAATATCATATAAGGAATGTAGATATTGGTCAAATGTATCAATCAAAGATTAATAACATAAAGAAGTATGATATATAAAAATACAAATATATATAGAAGTATTTTACTATACATAGATGTATTTCGCTACACACAAAAGTATTTGTATTTCTCTATATATTTCTTCTAAAAGTATAGAAGAAATGTATTGAAGTTTTTTCATAAAAATGATATATTTCTGAAAAGCGGACGATGTAATCAATAATAAGAAACTGAAATAAAAGCGATTTGAATCCAGGCTACTTACATTTATGCATTTCTGTGATAAAGGGTTTTGAAATCTAACTTTTAAAATTTGGATAAAATATATTTCAATAAATTCATTGTCAATTCCCTTTTAAAATTAAACTTGAGAAAACTGAAGTGTTTGTATTGAAATAAAGCCAACTATTAAACAATAATCTCTTTTTTCCCCTCTTCCTTCTTCGTTATATTTTTTCCAAGAATGGATATGGACAAATATTTAAGCAAATTATTTACGTTTCTTTTGGTGTTTTGTTCCATAAAAGATATTGTTTATTTTCTAGCCTGTTTGGCTAGCTTTGTCACCAATATTTGTTATATATAATGTTAATTAAAACGTGTATGCATAAATTGATGGCCGCAATTTCTTCAAAGTTTCTCTAAACTGCAAATTTTGAAAGACAACAAATTTGTGGCATTTCAATATCCCTATATTTGTTTTGATTTTTTAGTGCATGAGCATTGCCAAATCATATGACGACATACTACCATCATAAACTTAAGTCTCTGGATAGTTTCAAAATACATGCTGTATTTTCCTGTGAAAGGATTTCATTTTTTAACTCATTATACTAAAATAATCATTCATTCTTATTAATAAAAAATCGTCTGATTAAATATTTAATGAAACGATGAAGATGTCTAATATTTCATTGAAGGAACATAGTTTTGAAAATCCTGGATAAAAATATTCTGAAATTAGTTTCAAATTTCAGAAAATAATTTTTACCGCAATTAATCTGATATTGTTTCAAAAATATATACTTTTTATGTATACATGAAGTAAAAAGCATAAGAGGTATAAATATACATTTGCAGTTTTAGAAACTATGAATGAAAAGCATCAAAATAATTCCTAATATTCATTTACCTATATTTCTCACTCGAATCTCAAAAATAAAAAGATAATCCCCTGGTGGGGGGCACATTATAATATCATATTTGCACCAAGTCCGGAAGCTGACAATGAAATATCCAATCTTGTTAAGCGGCAATACACATATATACTTTAACAAGAATCTTCTTTATTATTAATAGAGATACCTTGCAACAAATGGCCACAACCATGTAGCTATTCCCTGAAAAATAACTTAAGGAGGCTTCGGAAGCTACTTTTTCCTCTATATAGTAATATCTTTACGATTACTATGTTGACTTATTCTATCTGTCTCAAAATCATTTTCCTTATCGCATACCGATAATGGAAACTCATATTGTAAAAAAACTCAAAGGAATAGCAATTTCTCTATTCAATTTCCTGCTTTTTATCGAAACCCGTTCCATTTGTAAGACCACCCGACGATTGGCGAAAGAAATCTCGTTTTATATGAAATGGAATTTTCTTTCATTCCACCCTTAAATCTTATTTCCTTTCAACACTTTATACCTACCTCATATCTCCATTTCCCTGCTTTACGAGAAAAGATTATCGAATAGACTATTTTTTTAAGTATATATGTGTCTAACCGCAGTAGTTCAATGAGCTCTTCAGAAATTCCTCAATAGAATCTGAAGCAGTAGAAAAAACATATTTGATTGCTTTCAAATCCAAAAATATAAGTGTGATAAAAGTTATTGTATGTCATTCCAATGATAACCGATACTTTTTATCAAGATTTAAAGCATTAAAATAAGGTAAGATAAGTATTTTAAATAATCTTTCTAATTATTTGAGGTCTCCTATAAAGAAACACTCGCATTGTTACTTTATATCCATTGGTATATATTATATTGTTATCTATAAAAAAAATTCACTCTATATCCATCGGTATTTAGAGTTGAGAAAGGGTAAAATATAAGAATTTGATAATTACAGACACATCACGAAAAAAGATCAAGTATTGACAATTGACCTCAAATTAGGTGAATGTTATATGGACTGGTTCAGTAACTCACATAAGCCATTACAGCAAAAAAAGCAATGTATAAAGAAAATGCATAACAAGGAAATAACATGTTTCATAATAATGATAGTTTTCTTCGAAATTTCAATAAGATCCTTTGAAGAAAAAGAGAACAAAGGCTCTATAAAAAAGAACACTATAGTATTCAAATTACAGCTTTGATTCTACTTTTACTCATCTTTCTTGATTATGTGGGATGTAATTATACATACCATATTTGTTAGCCAGAGTAATGCTGGTAGGAATAAACAAGTCATTTGTTAGAATTTTAGTTCAAACAGCAATACTAAAATTGAGATCTAAAATCCTGATGCATATGGAACTAAAATAATGTAAAATTCTGTTTAAAGATTTCATGAATCTTAAAAATGTAAATTACTGTGTTATTTAATATCAGATCTACTATTCTTTAGACTTGTAAAAAACTCTTCAAAACTCTTCTTATTAAAATCTTAAAAAAATAATACTTCAGTAGTATTTCAGAAATACGAACGTTTTACAACCATACATCAGAATAGCGTAAAAACATTTTTTTTTTTTTGCTTATTAAAATCTAACAGTGTTAAAAATTTGCATTTTTACATAATGTGATTAAAAGAAAATTTCTTTGAAAAAATTATTCCTCAGATTTTTTATTCTTGAAAAGGGTGATTTATTGAAAAAAAAATCTCTCAATAAATTTTAATTTTTGACTTTTATTTAAAATTATACAAAGAAAGATTTCAGACCAGCTGAGCTACTTTTGAATAATTTTGCCTTTTTTCTGGATAATTTCCCAATGAAGTAATTTTAACTCTTAAACTCATTAAAATATCTCATTTTAGTTAGTTGCTATCAAAACTTTTATATTTTATTTTCTAAAATATTTAATTAAATTAATAATTAATAATGAATTTAAATTAAAAATTAAAGTATGCTTTCATATTTTGAAAAAAAAATGCTAACATTTTCTTTGTTTCTTGATTATTTCAATCCACAATAAGAATGTTTGTTTAAAACTTATTATATCTATCAAAAATACAATTAAAACTTCCCATTTAATATTAGGAAGTAAAATTTTAGTTTACATATAACAATGAACCGTTTACTTCAAATTACAAGTTTTATTAGCATTGAACTATTTTAATCAGTCGAATTGAAACATGCGTTCAAAATATAGATGAAATTATCATATCTTGAAAAATTGATGCCTAAGTTTAAAAAAGATCCGTCATATGAAAAATTATCAAAATTTTAAAATTTCAAATGTTTTATAAGTTGATAACATACTTTGTGCATCTTGAAAAAGTTTCGCGAAATTTTTCATAAATATGATGAACTTCTTAAATTCTTATGATGAATTTCTTTTTTCTGGTTATAGACATAATATGTTATATCACCAAGCAAAGATTAAGAAAAAATGCCTATATAAAATTAATGACAAATCAACTAAAATGAAAACCAACTTACAACTTGTTTAAATAAATCAATTTAATTTTTGTTCAAGATTCAGAGCAACCTGATTTAAAATGCCAGTAAGGAATTAAAGATTAATATTTTAAAAATAAACTTATTAATTAAAAATGCTTATTTAGTTGGAGTTAGACCTTTCGAAGTTTAACAATAATTTTTCTTTAAAAGTTGGAGAATGAGTTTGCGGGCAGAGACATAATGGTATATTAAAACCACATTCAGAGAATGTATAGTAATTTTTTTCTTTAAAAGACGATTTTTTATCATGTGAGAATAAGACGATAGGTCTGACGGTTTTGAAGCCACAAAATGCGTAAGTAACAAATTAGCAATTTATCGCTTTTCAGACACCAACTTGCGCATTGAGGATTATTAGAAAATTACGCAGAAGTTTGTCACATATGGAGATTTATCGCCAACTAAAGTTGCTACTTGATTATCAGAATTCTTAAGAATTGTCTTCGTTAATGTAAGTCATTAACCAGTTTAAACCGGTTTTTAACAATAACTATACTATCCGATTACGCATGCTTCGATATTTAGAAAAACAATTGCAATATATTTTAAAAAGTTTTTTTTAAATCTCAAAATCGGCCTAGCTTCAAAAATTTGCTTGCCAACTAGAAAGATTAAAACATAAAAATATTTAATTATAATTTATTCGTACATTAGAATATTTGATATTAAATAAATTCTGTATACAATTCTAATATATAAACATACGCCTATCCAATAATTCCTCAATAATATTTTCAGCGATGCAATTATATTCTTCCTCTTAACTGATAAAAACACTAAAAGATTTGTTTATTTTAAATTGAACTATTTATAAATTCTTTGTTGAATGTGTAATACAAAGAAAATTGCCCTTTCCAATAAAAAGCTGAAGATAACAAATAAAACACCGGGCTTCTGACCAATAAAAAAGAGGAGTAGGTCTTGCGTGCAATGATGGGAGTGGAAATGTATTATGGAGATTCAACCAGTGTGCTCACGTTATTTGCTCATTTAGTGCCAGAGTTGCAAGCTTGCGAATTTTAATGCAACTGAATTGAAATATGTGACTGCTATCTGGGGATTTCGGAAGTATGTTGCTTCGTTACTAGGCTAAGAATGCCATGAATCTTCTTCGTTTTATGCAAAAGAGCCCCGTTTTTTATTTGTCTCTAGTTTTGTATTTCGGATTCAAATGACTAAATTACTTTTTTATTCATTTTATTATTCACTTATCAAAACTACCTTTAGCATTCTAAAATGAATTTTGATTTCATTAAAGATATTCATATTTTTTAAGCAATGATTGATGATAATAATATGATGTAAAGGGTATACTAATTGTACTTAGTTCTTGATATGCAAAGATAAAAATCAAAGCTTTTTTAAATAAAAAGATAGATACATATACACATATATAAATGTAGAAATATGTTATTTATATTACACGTTAATTTTTTATGTTTAAAGATACTTACTTATGGATTGAGATATTTTGTATTTTAAATATTCTGCGGCTATTTCTACTTTTAAAACAATACCAAAGCAATAAGCAAACAAGCAAAAATAGGTACTGTGCATATTTTAGATATGAATGTCATGTAGTTTTAGAAACTGGAAGGAAAGCTGTAACTAAACACTAATGAAATATTTATCACATCTCTTATTATTTTACATTATTAGTTAGCTGATTTATAGATTGATTATTTTTTTATTTAAATTTGCAAACAAATTTTAATTATAATCAACTTTTTCTTACTTTAAAGCAATTATTTTAGTTTTATCATAACAAATACCTTATAGTTACTATATTATAGTAACTAAAGGAGCTGTGCCATTTTATGCGAATATTTTAGAAAATGATTTTTTAAAATAAATAAACTAGAGAATAAAGTTTAAGCTTCAGCATGTTCACTCTAACAAATTAATTATTTTTTTCCTTTTATCATAAGACTTTAATATCGCATGTAATTCAAAACTGTGAAGATTCATCACATAATCTAAATCTTAGTGAAAATACAAAAATGAAATTGGAACACTGTCTGAAAAAATAAATAAAAATTATGGTTGAAAATTCGGACATGTAAAAACCAATATATAAGTCAAGGTTTTTTTTTGTCGTGTCCGTGTTTTCACGTAAATGGGGTGCAGTAGCTTCTGAGGGCAAAGACCCCTGAGCGCACAGAGGGCAAAAGTCTGACTTGTAGCTCATATACACGACACAACCCTTTTTACGGGGCTGTCGAACTCATTCATACACTCATTCCTCCATCCGCAAGTCAGAATTTAGATGCAAATCAGAGACCAACTCATCCCTGATTCAGTACCCCCAGAGGTATCGTTTGGTTGTGGGAACGTGGAGGTCTTTGCAGTTTCGACATATTTAACGTGCACCAACTGCCATTAGCCAACACGGCGGTCTTTGGCCGAGACAAGGACAGAACCTGCGACCGTTCGTTTACGAGACTGACGCTGACGCTCTACCAACCAGGCTATCACTGCCTCTATAAGTCAAGTGAGAGCAGATATTACTTCAAAAAAAAATTTTTTTTTCAGTCTTATTCTCTGAAGACAAATATGCTTTTCAAATTTGATGCTATCTCTATTATCTTGAAATTCCAGTAGGATAAATAGGGAAGAAAAGAAATATGCCTTAAATAACTTGACAAGCAAGGCACTCTAATCAGGCAAAGAAATGTATAGTTTTCGCTAAAATGATATAAAAAAAAATCTGAAAGTCTATATATTGAGGGAGAGTTAATTTATGGGTAAATATTTTATTTATTGACGCAGAAAAGAAACTTTGTTCAATTTCTGTAGGATATATTTCAAAAAGTCTTAGGAATATTTTCTTCTTTTATGTTTGTTGTTTCTTCTTATACTTCTCCGACATTTCACAACTCATACAGCAAATTTTATATCTCAGGTAAAGAAAGGGCTTAACATTATGAGAAACTTCGAAGACTTTCGTAAGATTTTCTGAATTTTCTTCTCAATAAGTACAGAGTTGCATAACTCATTATTCATCTTCGATATTCTTTTAATTGAAATTCCAATCACCAGCGAACATTTCTCAACATTTACTTTAAGAGAAACTTTCTGTGCCCGAATGACAGTTTGAACACATCAACAATCCTTAAATGGAATATGCACTCTTGAAATGATTAATAATGTAATCTGAAATCAGAACTAAGTATCACAGAATTATTTTTAACTTAAAAAATGCTTAAATAAATAATTTAATGATAAATAATAAATGAATAATTTCTGTTTCAAATTTGGCAAACTAAAATATAGTTTGCCAAATTTGAAACAGAATAAAAAATGCATAACTATTTGAAAGACAATATTTACTATAAGTTCTGAAATAAAAAATTAATTTGAGAACAAAATTATAATCTATAATTTAACATAAGCTTGTAATGGGAGAACTCGAGAGGTTTAAAGATATTTAAGAAAAACTAGAATGGGAACCAGAAAACATCTCTGCAACATCTGTACCGACGTTAACAGAAAGCGTTGTCAAACTCGGAAGAGAAATTCAGAGAAAGAATATTATGCAATAAATAGATGAAAATTTATAAGAAAACATATTTTTGAAGTTTAAGTTTCTCAGTGAATATTAAAAATCGTTTGGAGTTCGCACACTGGATTATTGATGCCACATAGGAAACTGCTCGCTTTTCTGTCAGAGTTTTATTCTCAGATGAAGCCGGCTTTAAGAGATAAGGTGTTTTCAAACAGCATAATAAGAATATTTGGTAGTTCGAAAATCCCCACATCATTATGTCTTCGAACTTACAACTCTAATTGAATATTAACATCTGGGCAGCTCCTTCTATTTGAACATATCTTTTTCCCCAGCACCTCAGCAACAAAAAGTACCTAGTTTTCATCTTGCACGTTCCTCTGAATTTATTGCAAGGAATACCAGCAATTTGGTTACTGCGTAATGACGCACTAACACATTTTAGTTAATACATAAAATTTTGTTAATGAATGCAGTTTAATGGTCATCAATTCTGCAATTCTCATAGGTGAATACTTGCTAGCTGCTTTTATTTTTCTCGAACGAATGAAAAATTAACATACGAGGAAGCTTCTTGATTATCTTGTTCCTAGTCATTGCATTTATATGGCAGTTCTTTGCGTTAGATTAATGGTCTTTTCGACGTCTGTTTTTGTGATTTTCAATGAATAAACGTCACCTACGACCCTACGTTTCATGGTAACTTTTCATCTACTTAATGCTTATTCATCCTTGATTTGAATCTATTTATCACTTTTGACAACGCTCTCTTTGAAAATCAGTACTGTATTGTAGCGATGTTTCTATTTCCAATTTTAGTTTTTAAGGAATATCTTTAAAACTCCACAGTTCTCACACAGCACGCTTATATCAAATTAAAAATTAAAAAGTTCCTACCATTTTCAATATTTATTTTGTTCAAATTTTAATATTTTGCTGATATAATGGGTTCTAAATTATTTTTTCATTTTCAGTAATTTTTGACCATTTGGATAGTCCCTACCTTATGCTACCAGCATGAAAATAAACATCTTAAAAAGTGTCTCCGCTTAAAAAATTGTAGCTGAAACACCATTTGTTAATTTTTCATTAAATTTTAACGCTTCAAACAGCTCTCCGACATTCTGTACTTTTGTGATTTTCACCCATTAAACACCGTTCAGGACCCCATGTTGTATGATGTATATTTTATCCACCTAATACCTAGTATCATCCCTCTGAATTTGTTTCACTTTTAACATATGCACAGACGAATTTGTATAAATTCATTAATTTATGTCTAAATATGAATATTTAATTTAATATCAATATTTACTTAAGACTGAATTTTAATTCTCTAATATTTCAAATGCGAAGGGCAAATTCAAAAAATTTAACTTTGTTTATTTAGATAGTTTGATTAGAATATCTTGAATAAAAAAATATTGGTTTCTAGAATCCATATCCAATTTTATATTAATCGATTTATTTGAATAAAATAAAGCCATATATTGACTGAGTTTGTTAAATCAGCGATAAATGTTTCTATTTGTCGCACATGTTTACTAAACACAATTTTAATAAAGTCGAAATCAAGATCACGCTTTTAAAGAAATAAGAAAATGGGGAATGAATTTCATGGGAATCTTTTCATAAAGTGATGTTATACAAAGAATATAAAATACTTAAAACTAAAACATAGAACAATCTGAATCTAAAATCTTCAGATTTATATCTGGAAAGAAAATATTTCCTGACAATGATGGTTTTTCTGTTATGAATTCTTTTTAAGAAAGCATGTGTTTAGCAGTTATTGAATGTTGACAAGAATAATAATATTTCTTCAACTGATATCAAAAATTGTTTATCTAAATAGGATTGTCCCTAGGCATAAAAATCAAAATATATGAGACATTTATGATTTGCCTGTCATATAAATTTATATTAAATATTTATTGAGAGACGACCAGCAGATGTATTTCGTTTGTTTTCTATTTAAAGGTTCTTCCATTCGAATCTTGGGTTTATCTGCGTATTCATAACCTCGGGCAACTGGAAATTTGTTTCGATCCATTTTGAAAGAGAAATAACGTATTAAGAATAGAAACAAATGGAAAAAATAGAATGAGAGAGTTTGTTTTCGAATAATTCTTAATTTTAAAAATCGAATTAAAATTTATTTCTAAAAGAAGAATAGGGTACATTTTTATACTTTGTGGGGAATGAGATTTCTTTTCAGAACAGCATAAATCTTTTCATTCTTTTTTTTTGTACGTAAATTTAAATATTTGCAGAAGCTTGTAGGATATGCCACTTATCTATGTATTACCGAGATTAATTTGAAGCAGATATATCGGCACTTTTTAAAAATATAAATACATTAATATACCAATATTAAGACAACTGTGAACTTAAATAAATAATTGGCAAAAAATGGTTTATTTTAATTCAAAATGATATTCAACTAGCGAAAGCCTTTGAAAAATAGATATTCTTTGAAAATTATTATTTTCTAAATACAGAAAAAAATCACAAATTTGAAAGTTTTTATTTTAAAATCTGGTGTCTACAAAATAAAAATTCTGTGAAGACCAGTAAATACATGATAACTTCTAGTCACAGAAGTAAAATGCAACTTTTCTATGAAAATGAAGCTAGATTCAATGAGTTAAAATAAATATATGTTTGTACTAGATTTTTCAAATATTTTAAAGATATTTTAATTGGAATATTAAAAATTTAGAAACTGTGTTCACCAGTAAAAATTCTAAGGATAATATTGTTTTCTAGTATATTTGGAAGGATAGAGTTTCGAAAGAACTCAAAAAATATAAAATTGCATAAATATGTCTTACATTTGAACGAAACTCTTTTAGGATTTTGTGTAAATACGTTATATATGATATCACAATTATTCAGGTTTAGTTTGGTTTTTTTTAAATTATTTATTGGTACAAGAGCCATTCTTGGCTAAGCTGCGCCAGACTTTTGTTAAATTAAAAGAATAATATAGAAAACATTTAAATAAAAAACGGTACAGGTTTTAAACTCAAAACACACATGACAAGCAAATGTTAATCACAAAAGAAGGAAAAAGTTAAATACACATCAATATCCCAATTGATTTTAAAAATTTAAAAACATTTGGATGGTGTTTTTCACCAATCAAGTCTTTTAGGTTAAGAGAATTTGACCCAAAATGAAAATGACGATGATTATCAAAGGAAGGACATTCAACCAGGATGTGCCTCACACTAAAATTGACATGACAGGTGGAACAAAGTGGTGCTCTATCGCCAAAAATTAGGTGGCGATGAGTGAAACGAGTATGACCTATACGGAGGCGAGTCAATTTAACATCAACCTCTCGCATAAGTAGAACAGGTCACAACTCGATGGTGGGTTTTATGGAATGCAGTTTGCTCTGGATTTGCTTATCCCAAGATTCTTGCCATGTTTTTAAAGTTTGATAAAAAAGCGACTTTTTAATATCAGAATATGGGAGGTCTTCAGACAGAAGTGTTGATGCAGATTTAGCTGCAGCATCAGCCTCCTCATTACCCAAAATACCCACGTGACCCGGAACCTAGCAGAGAATTATATTAAATCTTCTGTTTTGCAGTAACCGTAGTTCAAACAAAATTTCCAAAGCGACTGGATGCATATGGTCCTGGAAATGAGAAAGTGTCTCCAAAGCACTTATGCTGTCTGTATCATGCTGTATCAGCGCTCATGCTGTCACAATTATTCAGATTAATTCATATAAATATATCCTTTTAAATGCCATGAGAGTGTGTTTAAATCCTAACTATAATTTCGATTTTATTTATAAGATATTGAAGAAATATATCTTTAAATTTTTCACTGGTATATTTTGTATCAATTTAATCAAAAATTTAAGTCTAATAAATATTTTTCTCTTCCATTTTCAAATTTTACCAGCCATAATCGAAATCATTTTACCTAAATATTAAAATTTATTTATTATTTTTTCACCTTTCATGCAGAAATATATCAAAAATTCCTTATAATTTATTAATAATTATGCTCACGAAATTCGATTTCAAAGTATATTATAAGAATGGTTTGTTATGTTTTATGCATTCTTATCACGCTTATTTGCTTTACACCGATTTCATCGTATATATAAAGTTTTTAAATCAGCTATATAGGAATTTGTAGCATGATTTTCTTCAGTTCTTGGTGAAAAAGATAGGAAATAAAAGGATATGCATTGTAAATAATTATTGGAATATTGAGATTAAAAGTTGAATAATTAACTAAACATCTTATTCAAAATCTTGAG
The DNA here is from genome assembly GCA_026543055.1 of Argiope trifasciata. Taxonomy (NCBI): domain Eukaryota; kingdom Metazoa; phylum Arthropoda; class Arachnida; order Araneae; family Araneidae; genus Argiope; species Argiope trifasciata. The sequence goes on from JAPMOQ010035588.1 coordinate 779,506, forward strand.
ACATTATTAAATCCAAAACTAATCATACACAAGAATAAACATATCCCTTTACTTATCAATGAACAATGAAATTATCCATTAAAATTCTGAAATGCTCTTAGAGTTTTTTTATTTCCTCCTTTTTTTATATGACATACATATCACAGAATTATCTTGTATTTTTTTTAAATATTCAAGAATTGAATAAATAAACCAAATTTATTAATTTCCTCAGCATTTTTAGCATACACTCTGATGAATTTATCTTACCCAAGGTAACTTTACATGGAACTGGAGTACAATAGTAACGAAACATTAACTTTTGAATGAATTTAGCATTAGTATGAATTTAGAGTTTTCATTGAATCTATATTGTCATCCGTAGCGATATATTTGACATTAACTAAAGTATGCTAATAGCATTCAAAAGCCAGATTTTTGTTTTAGAGACCTTTTTCTCAAACTATTCAAACAAAAATTTTGCACAAAATTTCAATTGCTTTTAAAAAATATTTCAAATATTTACGCCATGATGTATTTGAACTATCGTATACATTTTTTCTGAAATCACAAATCGACAAAGAATCCACCCGTTGTTGGATTTGGCTGAAAATTCGACGTATGTCTACATTAGGCATGTTTTTTTAGCTTTATTTCTATATAGCTTTCTTCATTTTGTAATAATCGTGCTATTTTATATTCGAACAGCTACACAAACAGAATTTAACTGAACAGATTTTACTCAAAATTTAATAAATGTTTAAAAAAATTGATATAAAGTGGAATATCAAATTTCAGCTTTCTAATTCGAAGTGGTTTTGAAGCGTGATTTCTACATTTGTAAGAATAACAAACAAACGTGGACATTTTCAAAACTGTTCTTAACAAATTCAAGTAGGGTTAAAACTTGAAGATTCGTGCTTGGAGATTTTTATCCAATTATTGTAATTTCTATGTATTTCATATACTATAAAGTGAAATGTAAAAAGTCTAGCCGAATATAAATAAAACAATCATTTTCTGATTCCATTAGTACCCTCTCCCAGTTCTTTATCCTCAATTTTAGACCTTTTATCTCCCTGAATATAGCACCATAACCTGGCGAACCTGGTACATCGAGGACACCTGCTGGATTAAAACTTTCTCGATTCAGCACGCAAGAGAGTTTCGGAAACGTGAGCAGGGAGATGTAAAGATGACTGAGATACCGTGACGTTGTGTTGCCATGGGAACAAATGATGCTGATGCTTGCCGTTCTCTCAGGATTATCATAAGCGAAAAAATATTTCTTCACAATAGTCGATAATGATGTGTCGTTCCAAAGAGAAAAATGTGTTCTGTTTTCTTATTTCGTTATTGGAAGTAGTTTGCGCCTCCTATGTTTATGCTCAGATTTGAACTTCTTCTGAAATTGCCCTCCTCTGCATACAAAGTACTATGAATTTGTCTCTGAAATAAATGGTAGGATGAAGTGTCTACTCAATATATTACAATCCTTCTTTCTTTTGTAAAAGGTTTCTCAGCTCATAGAACATCACTTGAATTTTAAATATTTGGAAGTTATTTATTAAATTTCGTATGGCTTCAAGTTACCTGAGCGAATTATAGAGGTATTCCATATTTCTATTGTTTTGAACATTGTTTTATCAATTCTAGATTTTAAGAAATATTTATGATATTTAAAGCGTAGAGATTCCAAAAAGTGATCGAAACAATATGAATCAAGTAATATATATCAAAATCTCTGTTATTAGGATAATTATCAATAAGAATTTTATTATATTTATCATAATCTATCAAAAATGTATTTTATATATTATTATTGTAATGCTTTACCAAAACTGTTATTATTTTATCCTCATAATTATATATCAAAATTATATCTTATTTATTATTATATATTCATCTATCAAAATTATTTTTTATTTCTTGTTTTAATTATCTATCAAAATTATTTTCCATCTTTTATTACCATGGTTACCTATCAAAGTTATGATGTATATATTATATATATATTAAATAACACTTTCCATCTTAATTAATAATATTTTCTATATATGTAAGGAAATTAAAATACATGATTCTAATTTTCCTATGGTTTTGTGAAGGGAAAAATATCATTTCTAAAAAATTACACTGCCAAAAATTATAAAATATGGTGCATGAATGATTAGCAAATTATCAATCACGCATTTTGAATCTAAGTAAACATGTTTCTTTTAGCTAGCTAGTGTATCAAAAACGTATCAAGGAAGATTTGAGGTATGAGATGAAACATGAAAACATGAATAATCAACATATATTTAATATACATAGGGTTGAATTGCAGAATTCATTATCTGTCGTAATATCATTAAATACATTTATAATTTTCAGAAAGAGTTTTATAAATAAATTAGCATATTTTTAAATCTTCAAATTGTATCATTAATATGTAATATAAATTGTTTATTGGAATTCAAATTTATCATCCTGAAATGTTTCGTACTTATAAGGAACAGAAAAAAATGATTTGATTTTTAATATATATTTTTAATTGGTATATGACGGTGTTGCTCTATAGGTAATTCAATACAATTATTTTTTTATAAAAATGCAACTCTCATATGTATAAAAATATTTTTTTTATTACAACTAATATGCAAAATAACATTTATTTATTATTTATAAAAAGTTTTACTAACATCTTTATCTTGCAAATTTGTGATCGTTATTTAGAAAAAAAATAACTAATACAATTTTGAAAATTCAATTAATTATAAAGGAAACATTTATGTATAGCAAATATTAGTCGAAGCAATAAACATCAAATAATAAGAGAATTTAAATTATTCCTTATCTTTTAATCCAATATTTAGAAGTAATAAATGAATAAAAATTATAGTTAGAGTTCGTTATTTTATATTTTTATTGTGTGTCGAATAATATATCCTTCACAAAATATTAGTTAAAATATGAGTCACATAGATATTAGTTAAAATTTACTTTTGGAGTTTTTAATAAAAGTGTTAATGCATATTAATTATTCTTACAATTTAACTTATCCTCTTCTGGTTGTGGTGTGAGACTCGGATTGCGAATGAAAGGCTTTTGGTACAGTAATTTGACCTCATCATTTTTTTGGGTACATGAAAATGCAGGGGAAAAGGTAAGCCCTGTTATAGGGGGTTCCCTATAACAGAGCCTACTTCCTTAGTGAAAAGTTGTATCATGGCCGGTGTTAGCCCTTAAGACTCCGCCACATTTCCCACCAATGCTGAAGTCGCGGTGGTCCGGTCATCTGTATTAATTATCTGCATGCCTTCCAACGGGTTGCAGATTCAGTGATATGACTTACAATTTATAATCAGTATTATGACTTTCGTTTAAATGTCGTATTTAGCATTTCAGATAAATTCCAAAAAAAATCACTAAATCATAATGTTTTGAGGATTGAAATATCTCTCTTGAAATTAGAGATTGAAACTAAAACAGAAAATTGCTGGTCCCATTATCATAATTTCCTAAACCGGCAGAAGACTGTAAAGAGACAAAATCATGATTAATTTAAAACGTAGTTCTTAATCATAAACTACATCTAATCTCGATACAGTACTGTATTTGTGTTTTTCAATTGATAAAGCTTAGTAAAAAAAACTGTAAGTAGCTACTTTTGTAAACATCTTGTATGAAAATTAATTAGTATAAAAATAATCAGTTTGTTAAATAATTATATGTATAAATTAATTTAGCCCCATATTAGTTATATATAACTATAGCATTGTTTACTTTAATTTAATTTTTTATACCTTTACTTTTATTTGATTTTAATTCGTTTCAAACTCCTGCATTGTGCTCTTAATTTAATTTAAAATTAAACTTATGTCTCGTGTTGGTTTGAAACAGCATTTCCCATTAGGATAGACGTTAAAAAAGTTTTATATTTTCTCCTCCGAGGTATTTTTATGAAAATTTTTAACAATTTATCAATTCGTTTCATCTGAAATCATTTAGTAAATATGCATTTTTAGATATTAAATCTATTTCCAAAATAATGAAATATCCCTTGACAATTATTGTGTATTTAATATAATATTTTAAGGCACATTAATAATATCGAATAAACTCTTCTTTAGAAGAAAAAAAAATACCATTTCTGGTCCAATTTAAAGTTCTGAAGTAGGAAATTGCAAAAATAATACTGAAACGTAATACAAATATTGACTTAAACGTCGATTAATTTGTAATGAATTAATAAATTGTTATCTTTAATGAGGAAGAAAAATTATATGTGATCATTATTTTAAAAATTAATTGGATTAATATTAATAATAATAAAACTAATTGAAACTAATAAATTAAAGATAAGTATGGCTAAATAGGATGAAGCACCAAATAAAATAACTGCTTCGCCTTTTACTGCATTTGACCATGAATTTTAATGTTATATTTTGCGAAACCATGAAGGAAAAAGCAGAAAAAATTTCAAAAAAAAAATATAAAGCATGAAATTTATTTATTTTGATCCACATAGTGAGAAGTTAAGTTTGTGCCTTATTTTCAAGTAGTATTCTGATGATGTATACTTTCCAAAATATTATTTCTTTATGTTTATTAAGATAGATGTGAAAGCAATGAGTGAAATAAATGCTACAAATAAGTTACTAAATTGCTCCTTGTTGATTCAGAATTATTAAAACAAAATACTCGCGCAATATGCAAACAGAAAAGTAGATTTTGTTTGTTTTTATTACTTATTACCATTTACTTAGAAATATTCTAAGGAAATAGTATATTCTATATAGTATATTCTAAGAAAAACTATATTCTTAGATGTATATATTCTTAAATGTATATATTCTTAAATGTATATATTCTTAGTATTCATAAATGTATATATTCTTTAAATGTATATATTCTTAGAGATATTTAAATGTATATATTCTCGCCTCTATTTTGATGTATATTTCTCTATTATATTAAAATGTCTATATTCTCTCATATTTAAATTTATATATTTTCCCCTCTATTTAAATGCATATATTCTCCCCTCTATTGAAATGTATATATTCTCTCCTATGTTTAAATGTATATATCCATTTAAGGAGTTCACATGTAATACATCATTTTAATAGGTTAAAAAATTTTATGTAAATGGATAGGTAGGTAGTAAATGGATTAATAAGAATAATAACATTTATAAACAATGAAAATTATTACTTGAAATGTTGCATTTTTTCAAACTTCAATTTTTTTTTCTTACAGTAAATTCGAATTTCATCTGACAATAAATCTTTTATATTCAGAATAAGTCATCATAAAATTTAATAACATTGCCTTCAACCGCATTAGGATGTTGTAATTTTTATCAAAAACTTATTAAAAAAATTAAATCGAATGTGACCTTGAAGTTTGAAGCATTATAACACTGGTCATTTTATTTTCCAACTTTTGCCCACTTTTTAAAAAAATGTATTTTGATTCATAGTTAAAAATATATTTTAGATAGGTAATAGTATTTTTGAAGAAGGTGATTATCGTATAAAAACTGAATAATTGAAAATCAAGTATTATTTTTCTTAACCCTCAATAGCAAATCTCAAGTATATGAATTATAAGGAAACAAGATTATAATGGATATTCATAAAAATACATTATATATACTATTCATAAAACATATTCCCAGTAACAGGATCATTTATATAAAAATTTTATCTTAATCTATTGAAGAAAATAAAATTGTTTTGGAAAATGCATTTTCACCTCCTAAAATAGACACAATTTTCCAGTCATTACATTTAAATAAGAACTACACGTTGTTACAGGGTCATCAAAGACAAAAGGTTTTTTTTAATCTTATCCTTTATTAATATTACCTTGTTTCAATGAAGAAAATTGAATTAATAATTTGCCTATCTTCGAAAAATATAAAAAATTTTCTCTATTATTATGCTGCTCATGCAAGGGCTATATTTGATATATTTTATTCCTCTTACTGACAAGGAGTTTGAAGTATTTTGGTGAATAAAGTATTATGAAATTTAAGAATTATCATACACTGGTTATGTATTCTTCTCATAAATAGACATATTCACTAATTTTCATTAAGAAATGGCTAGATTGTCGTTCAAGCCTATGCTTTGCTTTATATTGCTGATTATCGATGATATTTATAATATTATATTGCGTGTAGAGAAGAATAATTCATTGCAAATTAATGGATATTGCCTTATAAATATCTATATAATATAAATTCGATTTTCTTGTAATGTATTCAGAGATTGTGTGCCCTTTGCATCACTCATGAAACAGGATTTATAAGTGATTGCATTGAGCGAATTCTAGAGCTTAGGAAACATTCCGAATGAATATTGATGCGGAATGATGACCCATAATACCAAGTGTCGGTCATAGGAATATCATATTCGCATGAATAGAGTTTATTCAGTGAATCATGCAGTTGCATTAGAATTCTCAGTTCTTGCCATAACTAGTTCATTATCTATTATGTATGGGAGATTTTTCTTGAATAGAAAATTTATTTCTTTTATATTATTTTTCCTGAATATTTGTTTAGGCGTTATATGAATGAATATACAATGTAAGATAATTTAAGTAGTGAAGAACTAGTTTAAAATTATTTAGGATACATTATTAATTGTGATTTAGTGAATTGTAGCTATATGCAATAGAATGGTCTGTAGCAATGGTAGCTATACGCAATCTGTAGTCAATGCTACAGATAGGGTGATACTTCAATAAAAACTAATTGGAAACAATTATTATTTTTCTTTAAATTCTAATTTTTTTCTTATTAAACCGAAATTTTAATAAAATTGCACAAAAATGCCATTTTTTTTCATTATTTTCACTTGAATTACATTAAATAGTTCTATTTCAGTCAATTTATGCTATAATTATTTCCTTTAAAGACCCAAGCTAGGACATAAGTTTTAATAGCAAAATTCTTAAGTACTGAGAGATCAAAGATTAAAAGTGTTTATATAAATTACTTCGAAATACTCTTATGTACTCATTATAATAATGACTCTCGTGTTACTTAAAGAAAAATAATTATACAAATGAACTAACCCTAATCTGTTTTCAGTAAGATAAGCAAGATAAGTTGCTTTGACGATTGAAATGCTGAGGTAAAACGTTGTTTTACTTTAAACATTGAAAGCGATAAGCTACCCTTAACATAATTATTGGGCACCTAGGGAAGTGAGAAAGATTCTTACAAATACATTAGATAAATTTTTAAAAAAAGGTTGACTCAAAAGTAAGTCGTTATATGCGAAATGAAATACACAGAATAGCATTTTTATTTAATTTTTGCCTGCAGATTTGATTTTAGTTTTTGACTCTCTAAATAAAATAGCCTCAGTTTTTCTTTGAAATGAGAAGTTAATATAACAGCCAAATTTTGACTATCAGATCTTGTTTTTGTAATATATAGGAACAGAATTTGCATGTCTATTTAATATTATTTAATATTTTTTTCATTTAATATTAGTTATTAACTTATATTATTTAATATTAGTTATTATTAGTTACTTAGTTAATATTAGTTTTATTAACTGTATTATTAACTGTAATCTAATAATTGTTGTTAACTGTAATCGAATAACTATTGTTTGAGCGTGTTTTTAATTCAATTTAAAAAATCGGTGTCATAAAAATGAATGCAAGAAAACGTCAGCTTGTTTCCTGTTGCACGTTCAGCTATATTTTAAAGTCTTTCGGTTTTTTTTTAAATCTATACTCTGCTCCGTAAGCACAGTTCATAGATGCGTTTGCATCGCAATTGTGTATTACCTTCCGAAAATACAACAGTATTTATCATTTATGTTTTGTTGTTCCTTTATTTCATGAGTTTATGAAAAATGCTTTTTAGGTGAGAGAAAACATTTTGAAACAATATATAATACTTTCTGAAACAGTTCAAAAGCTTCGTAAAATATTGGAAGCAACATTTTTGAAAGGAATGTAATTATCAAAATTATCAACAAAATTCCATGAAATTAATTTACGACAAATAGATTTTATATAAAAAAGATTGCATCTGTAATGGAAAAAATCCAAAGGAGTAAATTAATTACGTTAATTAACTTGTATATATTTTTTCCTTCATGGGATATATTAACAATGTGAATTAATTTCTATCTCTAAATTTTTCAATTGCGGATATCAACTAGCTAGGTTAATTAACTAAATTAATCATTTTGTCTATCTAAACTAACCAGCCTCTTCGATTTCTTTCCATCGAGACCAAAATTTTGAAGATGCGAGAGTAACAGTATAATAAAACCCATAACAAAGAAAAATCATGAAAATTTACAAATTATTTATGATAGAAAGTAATTAAAAATTTTCCAACTGTTTTTTAAACAGAACATTAAGAGTATTTCGTTTTATATATTTTATTTAATAGAGATAAATCAAAAGGTTTTTCTAGAAGAATTCTGATGACATACATGGAAATACTTTAAAATTTTACTCAGAAATATATATATTATACCTAAAAAATGTAAGATCATTATATTCATTTTCTTTTCGGAACTTTCTAAATCCGGTTATACAACTTGTCTCAGCAAATTTTGGTCTTAGAAAATTCGTTATTGGATCATGCACTCCCCTGAATATAGTAGCGGACAACCCTTTCATCTTTTTCCTATTTTATCCTATGATGTTTCCGCTTTCCATAATAAATTTTATCCATTCGCATTTTTATTTCCTAAGTTAAACTATAATTCCATGGTCTAACACAATGGAGTTCGTTAACGATCAAAATTCGTTTCTGTGTAGATAAATTCTTCAGTATATTCAGGTTGGAAAGATGTTTAACTTTACAGGTAAAGTTTCATCTTTTGAATTCTTGGCTTGGCTGGTCTAGGGAAAGATTTCGAAATGATGCAGGAGCAAATACTTGAAAACAAATGAATAACATTAAACTTTATGAATAAAATTATTCGAAGCGTGCTGAGAAGTTCGGATTCAAATCCTTGTCAACCGACAATTCTGTACAGAACATCCAAAAATATATGTGAGTTGTTATATATAGGGAAATTCATTAAAAAGAAAATATCTGTTCAGTTTCGTCATGTAAGCTTTTATTAAATATATATAAACCATGAATGTGTACAGTTTCTCTCTTCAATTGGAGGATGGAGCGGAAATCTGTTGTGTTTTCTGATGAAAGCCGGTTCTGCCTTGGTCACAGTGATAGCCGTTTGTTGGTTAGAAGGAGGCCAGGTGAACGCCTGCTAGAGACCTGTCTGCGGCCTAGACACACAGGGCCTACTCCTGGAGTTATGGTTTGGGGAGCAATTTCGTAGGACAGCAGGAGCACTCTCGTGGTTATGCCACACACCCTGACTTCAAATTTGTACGTCAGTCTTGTGATACAACCTGTTGTGCTGCCATTCATGAACAACAATCAAGGGGGTGTTTTCCGACAGGATAACGGTCGCCCTCATACCACTGTTATAACCCAACATGCTCTATAGAGTGTCGGCATGTTGCCTTGGCCTGCTAGATCATCAGATCTTTCTCCAATCGAGCACGTATGGGACATCATTGGACGACAACTCCAGCGTCATCCACAACCAGCATTAACCGTCCCTTCATTGACCGCCCAAGTGCAACAGGCATGGAACTCCATCCCACAAACTGATATCCGACACCTGTACGCCACAATGCATGCACGTTTGCATGCTTGCATTCAAAATTCTGGTGGTTACACCGGTTACTAATGTACCAACATTTCACATTTGAAGGGGCTCTTCTCGCCAATGGCTCTACCTGTGATCCTGAAACTTTAATCAATTAAATATGTTACCTAGACAAATGTATTCCTAAAGTTTCATTACTGTACAGTAATTTTTCTTGGTGTTGGGATTTTTTTCCATCAGTGTATATATATATATATATATGTGTGTATGTGTGTGTGTGTGTGTGTGTGCGTGTATGAAAGAGTATGTATATGCATATAAAGAGAGAGAGAGAGAGAAGGAGACTGGTAGAGAAGCGCCTCGAGAATGTTTCAAACTGATTTTAATTGGTTAATGACTTAAATTAAGACAAATAAAAGACTTAAAAATTATTCATCTCTCATGATAACTTGAAATCTTGTGATAATAGATTTCATTATTACTTTTTAAAACGTTTTTCTTAAAATGTTTTTTTTTCCTCAAACATATTTTATGATACTTTTTGTAAAAATTGAAGATAATGGCAAACTTTCTATAAGAAATTATCATGAATGCTCTGCTGTAATTATTTCAACACTTCATTTATTTCCCATCTGCATCTATTGTGAAGTAAATATATTCCCAACACATCTTAACAGTAATGCTATAAATATAGAAAAATTTGTACTTACAAAAGTATCTGCAACCCAGCTATAAATATTTCTAATAAAAATTGTTCTGAAATAAAAAAAAATTATGTAATAGTCTTATGTATAATTAAAATCACATCCTAGAGATATACATAAAATCGCAGCATCAGTTTATTTGTGTTTCTTAAAAACATTTTGAAAATTGAGATTTCCATTTTGAAAAAAAAAAATGAATTAAAGATGTTAATGTTCAAACCTATTAAATGCACATTTAAAAAAAATACCTTATTTGTAGCTAAAGATTTTATTGATTTTGGATTTATCACAAGTTCTAAAATTTTTATTGATAGACTTTTCTTTGTTTGTACATTCTATGTTTATTTTTTAATTATAAAAAAATCACTTTTTGGAAGATTTTTTCTTGTTTCTGATTTATTTATAGATATATAATAAAATTTGGGTATAATATATTATCTATCAAAATATATTATCAATATCATGTAAGGTGGAGTTGAATAATGAAACTTCTGTACTATTAGACACACATGAATTAAAAATTTACATGCATGGATAAATTTTATGTAAAATATTTCAATCATTGTTGCTGCATGAGTTATTTTTTTCTTTGTCATGACAGTAAATATCTGTGTTTGTTATTTATTATTGTTTTTAGGTTAAATTTCTTCTCTAATTGCATGCAAAGCTCCTAGTGGTTTTAGTTTTCCTAACACTGGGCGACGTTTGCTTATATTTTAAGTGCCAGGCATTGATATTTGTTGATGCTGATTAAAAAACTTACAAAATCGAAGTCTAAAATAAATAAGTTAACGAAAGATTAATCTATATTTGAAATAAAACTTTTTATTCACATTTGGACTATATACATGAATATTTCGATATACTGGTAATATTGCGCTTCTTACATGTATTTTTAGCACTAACTTTTTTTTATAATTACCTAGAAATAAATTAATGCATTAAAAATTAAACTTGTAGTTTAAAAACAAGTATGGTTATCTAAAATAAATAATTTAGGAAGTATTCATATGCTTGTGATATAAAGTGGCTCATAATTTATATTATATTTCATGCTCATCTCTATATAATATTCATTGCAATGAATAAAAAAAAATTAATAAACCCCACCTTCAATATCATGGAAAAATATTTAACATTCTTGAAAGGAAACAAAAACAATAAAAAATAAATTTTTTCTTCAGTCTATTTTAAAATTATATTTACTTCACATATTAAAAATATAGGCTTCTCTTTGCTAAATAATCAAAAGTCTCTTTTTTATTTTTTTTGCAAAAAACCATAATTTAAAAATAGAAACTTTTTCTAGTTAAATCTTCTTAAGTAAATCATGAACTCTTTGAGTTTCTACTTAAAATTAAGACGGATATGAAGACTAAAGGAAGATCTTTTGTCTTTTCTTTAAATCCGTTTATCTATTCCATTATCTTGGTGACGGAAATGCGTTTATCTCAGTAAAGATTTGGGAATTTTTTGCCGTAGACCCGAGAAGATAAACGATATTTTTTGACATTATTGAAAAATTATACGTTAGAGCTCAGTTTCAATAATTTTCAAAAAATGTAGATGCGCAATTATTTTTTAATGATTTTGAGAGTGAATGAACTATTGCTATTAATTATTAATACTTTTGTAATATTTTGCTTAAAATATTTTGTCATTTTCATCAAAAGCTTTGATAATTAGTAATATAATAAAACAGATAGGAAATTTGCTTATAATGCTATTGCAGACATTAATATTGCAGAAATATGAGATGACCATAATGTAAAATCGAAAACATCCTACTCATAAGATTCCCAAACTAGTTGTTTCGTGCAGATTTACTCGAAAACATTGTTTTCAATCCTTAAACATTAATATTTACTAATACTGCTATATTTATTGCTTGTAGATATAAAATATCTTTATTTGATTAATGTATTTGAAAGTCATAACAGAAAGATCACATTAAAAGTATTTTCTTATAGTTAATGATTTTGTATTGTCGATTGTCATAATTGTTATAAAAGTGATAGAAATAGTAATTTTATTTATATATAATATCCATTATTTCTTGAAAATTTGAATATCTTTGAAGAAAATTATTTCTTTAATAAACAACATAATGTAACGTTTTTGTCCATCTTTACTTCATAAAAATAGTTGCGTTTATGGTTAGTTAATGCAAAATGACGTTTTCTTCTGTTTATTTCACAAATTAGTTTCATTTATAATAATATTACCATTTTTGGAATTATTGTGAAAGCTATTAATAGAATTTCGATATCTGTTCAATTTAATTTGTTTCCATACTGTTCCAACAAAAAAAAATTAGTCAATTTTATTTAATACCATTCCTTCATATGTTAGTTATATTTTGCGCATGCCTTTCAAATCTATTATTTTAAAATACTGCATTTTCGACTACTTCCTAAACGAAATGCTAATTATTTTTATTCATTTGATTGTTGGTTTATTTTGAGTAGGATCTTTACAAAACTGTGGGGAGAAATTTGTAAACCACAGAGCCATATAAAACGAATTTTTCCTCCTCTGACATTTTAATATTATTTGAAATCAAATATATAAAAAATTAATTTAGCATTAGCACATATAAATTATAAGAAAGATATCCGGTTCGTAAGAGATCTGACATAAGAAATTAGAATGACTGAAGAAGTTTGATGTAAAATATTTTTGAAAAATTGAATGAAGAATACGTATAGCTGTATAGTAAATAAAATATATCAATGAACATGAATAACCTATTTTGATGAACGTATTAAAAGAAATAAACAAGAATTTACTTATCAAATATATAAAAGAAAATATGACATATATAAATGAACATAATATGTAAAAAAATGCCAAATATATAAAAGACATGTATTCATGCTTAACAAAGAAACAAAATTCCAATTAATAACTCAGGAACAAAAATTATTAAAAAAATATAGAATCATGTAAAAATATTGGAAAATATGTATATTTTAACTTTCCTGCATCCCACACATTTGACATTCCGGTATGTTGTACGATACCTGGGTACCTCCGAGGTGTTGTTAAATGCCTCCGGACGCTAATCTGGGAATTCTCTTCTCCAATAGAGTTCATTGTGTCTGGCAATTAGTTGTATTCAGATAAAGAACAGCATACGTGCGTTTCGTCGTTTCAAAGGAGAAGAACGTCAAACCATTGCGATACTAAAAGTTTTTTCCATCATGAAGATCTCCTCACATTTCGAGGAGCCTTCAATCTCAAACAATCTTTACCATTGGATGTAGAAATTAAGAGACTTTACCAGGTGTTAGCGTTAAATTGAATTTTATTAACATTTGCTCGGGAAAGGTCAGCTATAAGGATGAATCATTAGCAGATATTCCCAAGAACGATAGAGATCATTGGGGCAGCAATGTTGAGCAGCTATTGGTTGATGAGCTCAAGTGCACCAAAGGGAAAATGAGAGGTGGAGATTTAACGAAAATAAAATGCGGTATGTTTTGAAGTGAAGAGAACAGCAATAAGAAGCTTGGAAAGAGAAATCGGAGATACATGAATGTTCTTGTTCCTGATTTTGTGAGAAGTAAGTTCTGTGTGACTGGGGTGTCTATATTAATATCCACCTGGTAAATATAGGCGGATTACTGGAACTACCCTTTTAATAAGCTTTAGCCGTTTGAACTAACAGTCTATTACGTTTTTTTTTCTTTTTTGCATTTATCGCTTTCAACTAAAATGATATCAATGATTTCAACTATAAGAAATAAAAATCAAACGTAAAATTTTGTTTATTATTCATAAATTGTACAATAAACAAAAATAATAAGTATAAATTAAAGCAGATTTATAAATTTATCATTTCTTTTGAACCGAAAACAATATCATATTAATACAAGTTATGTTTCAGGCAAATTAAGTCTAATTTATTTGATTCATTATTTTAAAATGCGTTTTATATTTGTAAATATATTTCATAACATTTCTACACATAAAATTTATTAGCAATGGAAAATAAAATTTAATATTTTTTTATAAAAAATATATTTTAAAATTTCTTTTAACTAAATTCTAATATTTTATTTTTTTCTTTTAAAAGCAGCCTAAAAATGGTTAAAAAAAGATCTACTTATAATTTGACTCCATTCTATTGATTTTAGTGCGGTCAACTTACACAGTGGATATGAGCTTAGAAATTTCGAGAGGGTGAAAAAAATCACTGCCATTCAATTAACTCTCTGTAGCTTCTAATGCATGAATAAAATAAATATTATATGCGTTCCCTTTAAGAGTCTTATTCCTTTTTTATTTACACATTCTAATGTATGATATTTGTTTATGGTAACATTTCTGATTAAATAAAGCTCTTTAAGAAATGTATTTATTAATAATTATAAAAACAGTGAGAAAAATAAGAAGATTCTATTCTTTTATATTACACGAATTCAAAAATATATTGTTCCCGTCCAAAATTATGGGAAAAGATTCTTCTCATCATCTTTATATGAAAGCCATGCCACATAATTGAACTTTGTTTGGTTTAGTTATATCAACATCCCATTTTAAAGCAACACTAGAACTATTTTGGGAAAGACCTCTTAACTTTGAACTCCGGTTAGAAGACCAGGAAGACACCTGATCTGACACCCTCCCTCTTCATTTTATTGTTTCGAAATTTTTTTTTCTCTTTTTAGGATTCTTTTTTCAAGAAAAGGCTATGAGAAATTCAAATCAAGTGCTATTGTGTTTACTCCATCTAAATATGAGTTAAATTTTGGATTTACGTTTTAATTTTATAGACCCAATTAAGCGTCAAGTCGAAAAGATTATACTTATTTTAAATAATTTATTGATAGTTACTTTTGAATAATATTGTAAAATATTCTATTAAACATAAAATAAATATTTCTTTATTGAATCAGATAGACTCTTAGCTTCGGATACCACTGCAATATTTTTATGAGCATCAATCAATTCTTTTGGGGCTGTATATTCAAACCATATGTAGACTTCTTTAATCATATCTGCTTAGGCTTTCTAACGTGTGTCGCAGATTGGTTTCAGTGTAATATTTAATTGCTTTTGTAGATTTTCCTATCTTTTTGTGGATGCAGAAAATAAGCAATACAAACGTTGCAGTAACAAAAAAAAAATGCAACAGATACTGCCCGAAGCGGAAACAAATTAATAAATTAAAAGCGTATGATAGGCCAGCAGCACACATAAATTGCATTAAGGTTTAGTGCAATTATAGTAGATTTAAAGCTTGTATATTTCCCTTTCATTTTGCTATAGTTGTCTTATGCCTGTCCACTAGAATCCATAATAACTCAAACAAGCTCAATTAATATATCCAATAAACATTTTGCTATTCTTTCTCCAGTCACACCAGTTACTTTAACAAACCTTATAAATGACATATTTAGGCTTAATTTTTCCTCTTTCAAATTTTTATATTTAATAAAGACTAAAATTTGTTTCTTACGGGAAGTATCAAAAATAGAATCCCTTTGGACACAGTGACACGTTGTTGCATTAGCATCGTATTTAAATTCGCTAAGAACTTCCTAAGATATTAATAATATTTTCTTGTAAAGTAGGAGCTAAATCATTGACAATTCTGTTTTTGAAATATTTATTATGTTATATGATTCATAAGCACAGACTCGTATTTACTTAGTAATTTAATTGCATTGAAAAAATTTCCATTATTTTTCTTTTTTCTATTTTTTTCTATATTTCATTCGTGGGCTCCATGAAGTGGAAGATTATTACTTACTAAAAATAGAATTTTTGTAATTCTTTAAAATAGTAAATTAAGTCGTACCGTTTGCTTACTTATACTGATTTGGATTTGTTTTATCAATTTTGAAAATAAATTTAGTTGTTTTAGTAACAACCACCACAAAGCAACAGACGAATTAAAAGGACATCTAGAACGCTCATGATATTGGATTACAGTTGACAGATTTCTCCATTTACTATAGCCACCTATAAATCATGTAGTTTGGTAGCTCCCTCTTCTTTTGGAAAATAGTATGCACCAAAAACGAAATACGGAGTCTTGGGTTTTCGAAGAAATTAAAAAGCTGCTAAGTTTAGTTTCAACATTGAGCCTTTTTTAAAAAATATTACTTAGTGTAAAAGAATCTACTTTAAGTATTTTAACAAAAACGCCTTTGTGTTGTACAAGTCCGAGTTTAACACGAAACATTCTAAATTTATCAGTTATAATACTTGGTTATAAACCAGAATCAGTTATACTCTCTTGATCAGATATGGTATCGTCATTATTTTCTGCCTCTATCATATTTGTATTGACATGCGGTTCTTCAACAATTTTCACTGTTGTAAGGGCAATGAAGTCGAAGCAATTTCATTGTTAGAATTACTTCGTAGCAAGGAAACAAATCTACTTGTAAATTCTTTGTTTACTTTTTCTACTTTTTTCTTTTCTGATAATTAACTTTTTTGACATCCATGGCGATATGCCATTGACATAGACATTGTTATATCTTATAGTATTAAGCAATTTATTGAATGAATTATTAAATTGCTATATGTTATACAATACACTATTACCTAGAAGGTGATTTAATTGATTGTAAATCTACTTATCTTATAACAATATAACAATATTTCTCACACTTGCACTAGACTATAACGTATATTATAAACTTCGTACATTTCGAAACCCAACTGTTGCTAAATTTAAACTTCTTCCTTAACTCTTTTCATTCCGATCGTGGTTGACTAAGAAGTAGTACCTTGCTAGGAGTTGATCTTTAATGTATCTTAATTTAACTTTTTGTGTGAACAACTTAATCTAAACAATCCTACATAGATCATATATAAGCATGAAAATATTAAATTAGTAATTACAAAAAAGTAGATAGCTGGTGATTCACTTCCTGATGATTTGTACCTAACCTTAGCCTCGACATCTGGGCTCCGGGCAGGCATCTCTTAACATACCTGAAAGGTATTTCCTTATTCATAAATGAACTCCTCCCCTTTTATTGATTATTTTTATAGACTGTGATCGTTGACTAATAAAGGCACCAGTCGATGCCCAGACAATCACATATAAACTAACTCTTAGACTTTTAGTATGCATAACAATATTATTGTTCACAACACTATTTTATTTCTTAATCACGGCGGGGCCCTCCTTAGCCGTGGGGTCTGGGTGCGTAGGACACTCCGCAATCCCCTGATGGCGGCCCTGTATGTTTATATTGTCAAATAATAAGCCGCTGCTTCAGATTTTATTCCAAAATGTTCGCTTTTTAAAAATTCTTCATCCAAAATTTCTATAGATTTACAAATTGCTTTTTTATTTCTTGTATCATTAGTTAAAATTGGAGAATTACTTAAGGCCCCTCTGTTTCCAACATTTTATATTTTAGATATTTTAGTACATTAAAGCATCTGTGAACATGAAAATATGTTGTTTTTTTTGCACAAAATCAACCAATTAAACAAACCAAATTTCCTGTGCATATTACTTTTGTGTGCAAATGCCTTTTCAGTGCTTTTGGCAAGTTGTGACCTTGGATATTAAATACATTTATTGCATACTTTTATTTACATTTGTTTATTGATTCTGAGAATTCCCAGGATTTTTAAAAAACTATCAACGTAAAAATTCCTTATCCAACAAGGATACTACAAGGCTTACAAACATAAAAAAACAATCGATTGTTGACGAAATTACAAATATAAAGAGCGCAGTCACAAATTCAAAAAAAAAAAAAAATGAGGAATCAAATAAAATACAAAAACACAAATTAAATAAAATTGCTCCCATACGAATGGAACATGCAGTAAATGGAATTTATATTTGAGGAGACAACCGTGTATGATAATCAATATTTTTTTCAGAAATGAAATATATTGTGTTCTATATTAGAAAGAATAAAAGAAAATAATTGTTCCCTTCCCATAAAGCTGTCATTGATAATCAGGAAAATATTCTCTTTTTGCACTTAGACAAGTGATGAGGAAACGAAGCAGAACAGGCTAAAAGGGCTGACACACTTATGGATCAGAACGTTCATTAATCACTTTTCCATTTTGTCACACCTTTCACGCTACAATTGCTTCCCATTATGGCTTTTTTTATATATTACTTTCAGATTAAAAATTTATTTCTTAATAAAATCGTTCCTGACTCAGAACTGAATAAAATTGCAATTTATTTTCAGTAGTTTTATACAAGTTTGAATTGAAGAAATTCTGAATTTTGCCGAAAAAGTTTCAAAATTATTGATGTAATTCATCATCAATAATTTTTATGAGACTATAGTAGTAGAAAGGATCTGTTGTAAGTAAGCACAGCTTAGTAGCATTTTCTAAAAAATAATATTTATATTAAATGAATAGTTTTATTTATAAAGCCAATATCTTATCTAAACAATAAAACGAATGATGCAATGTAGAAATATATTCGATTCATGCCATTGTCAAGACCTTATAGTAAATCGTTGTTCTCATTTTTATGATAAAAATGGATTCATATGGAATATCCACCGTTTTATCAAAGTTTTCTAATCAATTTCTGTACATTGAAAAATGGATTTCATGAGTACCTACTAAAGAAATAATTAAAAAACAATAAAACAGTATGAAAAAAGGTTCTGAAAGTAATTCCATAATTAAATAATGGAAATGTATTATATTATATTATATTATATACATTATTTTCATAATTTTTTTAAAGATTTATTTTAAAAGCTTTTGTATATGAAACGAAATAAATTTTTTGAAATATGCAGCTATAAAACTTCTGTTTGAATATAGACCAGGGTATCCTGGTGCTAAAGACTCAGCTACGGAATCGGACTGTTAGGTTCGGAACTCAATTCTGTTTAAGAACCGTTGAGTAAGCGGGTCTGGTGTACGTTAAATAAGTCTGGGTCAAACGTCCTCAAGTTGGTATAAACAGGAGTTGTCAGATCAGGCTTCGTCCTCATAGTCTGACCAAGGTTCTAAACTAAGAGGCCCGTCCCAAAATAGTCCTAATGTTGCTTTCACATTAGAAGTTAATGTAACTAAACAAAACCAAATCTGTTTGAACATTCCTTCTATGGATCCATATAAATATTTAAAATATATTTTGATTAATGAAATATTTCCTTTTTGTATTATTTTTCAAAATATCCAATTTCTATGAATTCTAATAAGTCACGAGTTCAATCCAGCAGTAAGTAACAACAACTGATTCTAGTAAGTCATAGGTTCCTTTTTTTCTACACATATTGCATTTCATATTCATTACTAAGGTATCCATCATTCATTAAACTTTTCAAATAATGAGTTTAAAACACTAATTTTATGAAAAGATAATACTCTAATTTTATCATAAATTTCAAAAATTGTTAAAAAGTTTTAAAAAATTACGATTGGTACAATAAATGATAAGCAAACATCAAGCTTTGGAATTTAAAGGATAAATATTATAATAAGAAAGAAGAGAATAAAATCTTTTTTCTTTAGTTATAGTTTGCATCTATTTAAGATATAATAAATACCTTTAAGAGCTTTATGCGGAAACTAATTGTTGATTTTATTACTTAGATTTCTTTAAAGGGATAAAGTCTTTTTTAAAAGGGACAAAATAATCACTAATCTCTTTTCTCACAAAAAACAAATAGAAAAGTGGATCCATAATCAGGCTGCACTCTGATTAATGCCACTTTTAAAAATAATTTTCTACACATATATTGGTAAGAACTTCAACTTGTCGCCTAAAACACTTATTTTATTGAGAGGAATTTAAACACTTATATACCCATTATAAATTCCGGGGTATTATTTTAAATCAAACGAAATTTCTCTTTATTTTTTTCTTTGCTATATAATATTTTTTCTTCTAACTGCTACTTAATTTAGCCATTGTGGGACTAATTTATAAAAATAATATTCTTTTGCAATTACTAATCATAGGAATTTCTAAAATAACCTGATATAATAATTAGTTATGTATTCGATTGCAGAAATGAAAATATAACATTTATTACTGCTAACAAATATAGCATTCAAAACAGTAAGGAACCACATTAACCGAAAACAGTGAAACTGCTGAAATATTTTGACTTTGAATGATATAACAGAGGTATAAATGTTTTATGGCTTTCCAATTATACAGAAATATTTGGTAATAACACAGGTGCATTATCCACACAATCCAAATGTCATGTGAACTATCTTTAGAATCTGACCTTGTACTTAATAGCAATCCCGACAAAGGCATTATAAGCTTATTAAATTATCTTAACTAGAATGTCCAGCAACTGTTATAGCTAAATTCCTAATTGATATACCAAATCTTCGAAGTCACGCAGTGAATGTGCATTCTTGTGGGAAATCGACGTGATCTAGCCTAAAACTCGATCCTTAATTCGCAACTGGACAGAAATTACTAAACCGGAATGCCTTCGTTAGTGAGCTGTGAATGAAGGAATTTGGAGCATTGTATTAGGTGGATCTCTGATGTACGCCCAATCAAATTTGTGTTTCATTAGTCCAGAAACGACGTCAGACCCTCGTGACATATCCTTAGAATATTTAAGTGTACGCAAACGGCAAGGTAATTCTTCTCTCAGAAGTAATATTGGAAAAGGAGGCAATGGTGTTTGGATTTCCTCACTCCACTGTTACAACATTTTTTTAATATTTATTTCTGATCATTTGGTGTTTTTAGTGATATATATGAAGCAAACTGTTCACGATCGTTAGAAATGAAAACCAAGAGATCAAGGCTCTGCGATAAGACAGTGAATCAAGATAGACGCGTTTGATAAGGATCTAAAAAAGGAAAAATTATTTATTCGTTGTTCGTAAAAGAATTCTTTATTTCCCATAACTGTAAATCTTGCAGCAAACGGAATCAAGAAATTAAACCAAATGAATTATTCGTTCTAATTATTTAAGCAAGTGATTTGTTTTTCAAAATGCTTTTTTTCTGAAAAAAAGTATATCAATAGACATAATATTTTCCAAAGCATATAAATGAAAGTAGAAATCAAGTTTGAGTAGATTCTATAGTTAATTTTAACCAAATCTATGATAGTTGCTGTAATGCTGAATTCTCATTCACGTTAAAGTTAGATGGCTAATATGGGTAATTTTATATAATATTTTTAAAAGGATATTTATTGATGCTTCTCATCCAATCCATATTTGTTAAGATTTAATTTGATTGAGCAAGAAATAAAATTATATAATACTGAACTTCACTATTCGTCATGATAATTTAAATTTATTTGTAAGAAATAATTAAAATGTAAAAAAAAATCCAACGACAGGAAGTTTTTGAAAACACTCCAAAACATCCAAAACCTTTAAGATATTGACAAAAAAAATTCAAGAGAATACTTGACACAAAGATTCGAAAAAATAAATGTTACTGAATTTTGAAGAAATAATAAAATGAAGATATAAAGAAAAATGTGGCATTCTTCCTCTGTAGCAAGGTTTATGAAATTACGTGTGATCCATATAAGAACATTATATATATATTGAAAAAAGTTGTTGAATTCATATAATACTTAATAATAAATTACATTTCAACAGTTCAATTCTACATGAGAAAAGAAATGAATGTGACAAAAGAAGAACCTATAACATAAGTCACACAAAAAAAAACAGATATTTTCAACCACAAAAAACGTTTTTCGACTATTCAGACTTATTCAGTTCATTATCTTCTTAACCGTCACTTCTTATTCAGTACAAATATTTTTCAAAAATGGAAATTCGTAACTGGCATACACAAAATAAATAAAAATTGTGAAAGTGGTTCCTCATTTCTATATCACAAATTATTTTTTTAATATATTTAAAGTTACGAAATAAACAGAGAAAGATAAATAGAAAACTATATGTTTAGTTTCAAAAAAATAGAGATTAAAAATAATTCATTAAACATTTAAAATAATCAGCTAATTTATTTTAAAAATATAAATATTCGTGAACGCATTGAATAAATCTAGCGGGCAAAATAAATAAATACAATTAATATTCAAGAGCATGCATTATAAGCATTTTTTATAACAAAATGTTAAAAATGTATATATTTTCAAAGAAATAAAGAGAAAAAGTAGCTTCAATATTTATTTTTAATTTCTAAAAATAATAGCCATATAAATTTAAGTTATGGATACTTTCTTTCAAATGTTTTCAATAATCCTAATGTACCTCTTGAATTTTTTACACATTTAACTAATGATGCCCTCAATACTAAATAAATTGAG
>JAPMOQ010035588.1:802477-828420 GCA_026543055.1 Argiope trifasciata
ATATATATATATATATATATATATATATATATATATATATTGTTTGGTTATATTATGTGTCACTGAATTCTCCTTTTGGAGTGCTAGTCTAGACCATTTCATTGATTAGTTCTGAATAATTTCATGCGAAATTAAATAATGCAACAAGAAAGAAATTATTGCGTTTCCAGTAGTTTTAATTTTTCAATACTTGTTTTAAAAAAGAATATATTTGTTTTTTATTGTTGTTTTTAATCAAGCGAAGGATACAGATTATCAAAAACAGCAATTTTTCGAACACATAGTTTTTCCTCTTTCTCAATCATAATTAAACATCTGCTGAAATATATAGCCAGATTTCAATTATTGTTGTCATAAAAGTAAGACAAAATTATCTCTTCTTATAAATTAAAATCATTGTGAATAATCGTTTTTGCCAAAGTGGTGGAACACAGGATGCCAAGAATTTGATATTTGAAAAAACCAAGTTTATTCTGGAAAGACGTAAACCGAGAAGCTACCTTCTAAAGGACAATACAGCATGGCCTCCTTATTTATCTGCTTTTACACAGAATAAATAATCTTTCATTTCCTTTTTTGCATATATTAATTGTATTTCTCTCCGTATTTTTTAATATTTTATTTCTGTTAGTATGAGAGCAATTTTTTTAATTATTGTTTGTATTAGTGTTTTTACTTATTTCTATCATTTTTCTCTGCATTTACGATTATGTATTTATATTTGAAACTTATTCTACTATCAATTGTGATCTGATTTACATCTGAAAGCCTTATGCTATACTTGTTGGCCCCCAAGGAGTTTATATATCGAGAACCCAAAAAAGGGTTTAATAATCTCCATTTAATTAGGGATAAATTTCCTCAGAAAATAGACCTAATATCATTTAACACAAATAATATTTTTTTAAAAAATAATTTTAGAAGTGAACCAGTTTAATTTTATAGGCCACATAATTATATTCTACAGGATAAAAGTATCAAGCTTTTAGCCATATCTCACAAATCTGTAAACATTTTGAGCCCCTCAAGTAATGCCATGTTGCGATTGGAATCCATTATTATCCTTGGAGTACTAATTGGGCATAACGGATTATTTTGTAATACAAAGAAGCAACTCTATGGGAATGGGAGTTTTAATAGTCATGATAGTCATTATAAAAAGTTTTTCAAAGAACGTTCTATTGTATGTATTTGAGGATTCAATATGTTATTAATAAAGCAATTTATTTTTCTAAGTTTTTAAAATTTGTCTGTCAGTTATCATGAAAAGAGATATTAATGGAAAATAGGAGACTGACCGAATTCTAAAACTACTATAATACCTTCTTAGACACAAAAACTATCTAGTTTGAATTAAAGTCATTTTATACATTATATATTAAATAGTTATTTAAGAACAACTGTTAAATAAAGAAGAAAATAATGCTATTCTATTACGTTTTCATTTTTTAAAATTTAATTCTTTGATGCTAGATATATTTAAATTGTATAATTTCTAAATATGTCCTTAAATATTTTATCAAAATAAATAATTAAAAAGTGAAGCGAGTTTTTACATTATTGTATTGTGTATAAATAACTTCTCATAGTAATACTGAAGTCTCCATTAATAAATTGGCAATTATAACCATGATGAAATGACTGTGATTTGATCAAAAGTTCATTATCCGGTTAACAAATTAAAAAAGGAAAAAACTAAGTGACATTGCCAGAACATTGTAAAGTTAGAATTTAGACAGGATGAAATAAATTTATTGACACTTCCATCATTATATAATTTACAAATTACAGAGGTCAGGAAGTAGTAAAATTAAAACTAGGGAATCAGAAATGATTAGTTGCTTTCATGATATTAAATGAAGACTATCCATGATGTTGCGACAAACTGGTTTCTATTATGCATCTTGTAGAAAAGAAACGATTATGGTATAAATATAGAGTAGAGAGTTGAGCAGCTGTATTTGCTTGTGACGATGTTACATATCAAAATTAAGAAGTTAGCCATTTAAATATGATGACCCATAAATAATCCCATTATTATTGAGCTATTGCATACAAATTATTCGCCAGATGACAGTGTGTTTGTGTCTGCGGGTGTCTGTTGTACAGACGGGAAAGTTTGGTATTCAATTACAAAACTTAGCTTATGCTTTATATCGTAGAAATATGCACCATTGAGGATTTTTCTTGAAACTTTTATTATAATGTAGTCAAAAATTAAAGAGTATTTTTATTTTATAAAACTATTATTTTTTACAACTACTTCATTGCTAAACTACTATTTTATTATGAATTTCTAAAACCATTATTGTAAAAAATTATTTTTCCAAACATATATCTTTCCAGTGATGTCAAATTTTAGGTAATACATAAGTTTTATTTTCAATCAATTAAGAAAATAAGTTGAGCGTGTGTAAGAACAAGAATCTTGATTGTTAAAATGAAACTAAAACTTTTCATATTATGGCTCTTAGTATTTTATTACTTCTTTTTTATTTCCATTGTTATTTTCTAGATATACCAGGTTGTTTCACCATAATTAATATGTGTTATATAAAATAGGATTTAAACATAATTCATTTTGTTGCGCTTAAAATTAAAGTTTAAATTCAGAATGATCTAATTATAGAAAGCCTTCAAAATGCATTCAAATGGCTAATTTTTTCTGTTATATATATAGTGATGGAGACATAAATTCAGCTAATTCGAAGCACACCGAACAGAATTATTAAATGCAAAATTATGTCAATCAAAATTTATAGTTTAAAGATAAGTTGTATGGGAAATAATTGAAATTTTCAGCAAACATTTCTCTTGACAGAATAGCTTATCGTCAATGGCACCTAGTACGTAATATACTTAGGTGCTTATTTTCCCATTAATTTTAAAACTCGTGTTTCAATATATCATATAAAATTGATATTTATACAAAAAAAATGAAATAACTAAATAGATTAACAAAAATTGCATAATATATAAGAATAATTTTGTCTATTCAGTTCTTTTTACACTCTCTGAGATGGAAAAAAATGTAGAGGATTATATTATGAATAAACCCGATTTTACAGTTTCCTACAGAACCAATCATTGTCTTTCAATCGCGTCTAACGCTTTTTTTCCCAAATTTTTATCACAGTTTTTCATTACAAGACTTTAGTGTTGATAAGGACAGCTACAGTATAAATCCGGAATAAAACTTAATATTCAGTCTGCAACATATAATGCCAGAATTTTTCTCATATTTATCAATAGAAGGACACTCTTTTATTTATGACGAAAATAAATTATTGAGATTTATTGAGATGGGATAATCTTATTTTTATAATTTACGCCATGAAAGTATGTTATAAGACATAAACCAGTAGACAGCTAACTCTCTACTTTCTGCACTTCAGTTGAAGTTCATAAATTTTGGAGTAGGAATTAATTAGCTTGCCTTTTACACTCTAACTTTACCAAGTTTTGTCGGTGTGCTGAAAATTAATTATAAATATATCCTGTTAGATACTTCTGCAATTCATTATGGCAAAAATATATCTTGAGGCATGTGGGTTTCACAAGTGTTTCCAAGAAGTTGTGAAACAGTTGGTTTAAAGTATAAACTCTTGAGTAAACAAGTGTTACGAACGGATAAAGGGGACTAGGAGCGATGGTTTTGAATACTAATTAATTGTGATGCAAATTTAATAAGGCATAAATAAGTAGTGAGATATTCTTCACATAGATTATGGATGAAATAATAGTGTATAGTTCACATACGAGAACATATAGTTATTCTTGAGTCAATAGCGAATATATGAATGCATACATTGCGTACTTAGAAATGAATGTATCAATTCCTTTGGAACAAGATTGATGAGTTATTTATATATAATATTATATATATAATATTTATATATGTATATGAAATATTTATATTTAAACTATTTTTCCTGGCAGTGTAATATAAGATACTAGCTGGTATCCGGCGAGTTGCTCCCATCGAAAAAAATAATATTGAGTGAAAGCAACTAATAATTTTGCAATGCTTTGTCGAAATAGAATGAATGGTACGACAGCTCATAAAATGCAATCAAACAAATATTCATTTTTATGTATTAGATTTGTGTATTCTTTTAAAATAATAGAACATTCTGATGTTCATTCAGAATGATAATCAAAAAAAAATATTTATTGTGTCTCGTGACTTGTTTAATATTCGTTTAGAATCCTCAAATTTAATTTTAGAAAATGTGATTCAAATATTTTTTAAAAGATTGCTTGAACATAGAAAATATATTTATACCATAATATCGTTAATATAGTTGAAAGGGCAATTTTTGTAAATAAGATGGTGCACAATCGCTTGCGCATTATACAATCACACAAAACGCTAAAATTTAATTGAAATATGAAACCCCCAGAATTTTCCTCTCCCAAACTCTCTCGCATAATCTGTAATAAAGTTGCTGCATCTGAAAACATGCTACCTCTGCATGGAATTTGAGTACTATGGCTTGTGTTTCTTGAACAATTTTGCCTCATACTAAACTAG
Organism: Argiope trifasciata; assembly: GCA_026543055.1. Lineage (NCBI taxonomy): Eukaryota > Metazoa > Arthropoda > Arachnida > Araneae > Araneidae > Argiope > Argiope trifasciata. The sequence goes on from JAPMOQ010035588.1 coordinate 807,012, forward strand.
TACTAAAGGTATCTGGCAAACAATCACAAATATTTTTCTTTTCAAATGATAATTTTATTTCCAAATGTAAATTGTTCAAGAACTAAATAAATCATACAAAATTGTTTATAATTTAATTATTTTCAAAAATAGACAACTGTAATTGTATATATATTTTGGTTTATATTATCATTGATATATAAGTTATTAACTAATGTAAAATCTTGGGAAATAACTAAAGGTTTTTGCAAATTAATTTGTATTTAAAAAAAAGTATTAAATTCTGTGGTATTTTGATTTATTTTCAAAAATTCATGACTTTACAGTGGTTTATCATCTAACTTATAATTCAGCTCATTCTCTAGAAAATATTATAAACTAAACACTAGTCCAATTTATTATTTTTAATAATATTTTAGTAAATCCGTTTGCACTATAAAACTTTTCGAGAAAACTCATTGAACCTGAGATAAATAGATTTAAAGACATTCTTATTTTTCAATAAATTTAAAAGTTTTTTCAAAAAAAAATTAATTAATTGAATTTTTCCCATTTTGCTTAAATTGAACTAATTTCGAACATTTTATTTTTTGAATGATTTTATGTTACTTTCTTGTATTTTTTCTAGTAAGTCTGGATTATGATTTAGCATATAGATAGTGACAAGAGATTTTGATGTGTCTTCATTTTTTTAATTTTTTTGCAAACTTTAAAATGCATGTTGATTAAAATTAATATATAAGTTCGTATTACATACTTTTCATGAATTTATTGTCAGAATTTAGAACGTCAGTGTAAACTCAAAATATATAATGAACCTGAATTATCTGAAATTGAAACACTGTTATTAAAAAAAAGGAATTCGTCTTAAAATACTGTAAACAGTGAGTGGTAAAAGACAAGACGCAGAAGTGCATATTAAGTTTTAATAATAATAATAAAGTAATGACACATGATAATAATAATAACATAAAGGTACACTCTTATTGATAGTATAATAAAAAATTTCATTTCACAGTTTTATGAATATGCCTTTAGAGTTCATATGAAATATTACAAAAATTGTGTTTTTTGTGTTAACGTATACTTAAAAGACAAATAAGCAATAGATTGGATTAGCAAAGTAAAAATTCATTTAGAGTAACTAGAAGATTCAATTAAAAAATGAATGCAAGAAAGTTATTAGGTTTTATACAATTTTAGTAATTTTTTGCAAAAAGGATGACTTGGAGCTTTGCACAGATTCATATTTTTACTTTCATCATCGTATGTTTAATTTATTTTCTGAAATTGATTAAATAAAACATTGGTGCAATGAACATCAAAGGTTAAGAATATTTTTAGACATAAATCAGTAAAATATTTTAATATTGCTATTGATATGCTTACTTATTCTTTTTTATTTCATTTATCAGGGGAAAATGAGCATGAGAGTATCCGCATATATATGAATTTAATACGAATGTTGTTACTCACTTTGGAAATTTCACTTTTAAATTCAAAGACAAATCATAAAGATCGAAACAATTGAGAAACCTCAAAAATCTTAATTTACTCAACTAGTTAAATATTAAATTATTCATTTTGGAACTACGAAAAATGTTAAAATTGCCTGCAAAACATGACAAAGTAATTTGCTTAGATAATTCTAAAAATGTAATCTATTTTTAAAGACGGTGTGTGTCAATTTTCAACATGTATGTCATTTTTCTTTGAACTTTAATTAGGCGTGTTGCTTGTTAAATATGAAACTTTGTGGCAAATTTATGAACAGTTTCTATTGTAATAAAAATTCGGAACAACATTTCCTTCATAAATTATTTTAATTAATTTCGAAAACGTTTTCTTTTAAAATGCTGGCCTAAAGTAACAACGTTAATAGACTACTTCTTACTGTTTTTCAAAATGCAATTTTCGGCACTAATGACTTCAAGAATTTCTATTCATCGATTTTATTTCATTCATTACTAAGTTTACAAAAGCAGCACTTATCAAGAAAACACTAACCGATTTTAATTACAAAAATATTTTCAAAGTGTTCGCCGCTTCGGGTTGCCTAAACGAGTTAGAGATTAGGCATTTTGTGAATTTCAAAATGCCTCAAAATAAAAAAGCAACTGTAGAAAACTGAACTCATTAACAAGAGTAATTGTCTAAATTTTTCCTCATATTGCTTTAAATAATGCGAAACAAAATTCAATTCATGTAGAAAGGAACAATTATGATGATTGATGATTTGGATTGCTACAGAATTTATTTATTGTATGGGATTTTTTAGAAATTCACAATCAATTGTGTAGCATTATTATTTAGGATATACCTTTCAGTTTTTCAAATAATAATAATTTGAAATGTTTCAGAATTTTGTTTTTGGTATGGAATTTTAAAGAAATTCGTCATTTAAAGAAATTCTTATTTAGCCCTTCAGTTGTTAATAAATAATTTCGATTGATTCAAAATTCTGTTTTCTGAATGAAATTTTATAGAAATTCCGCATCAACTGTGTGTAATTATTATTTAGGTGCACACATTTCAGTTGTTATTACGAAATAGTACAATGATGTAAAAATTTATAGCAGAGCATAATCTTAAGTAATAGATATGAGGAGAGGAGGTAATGCATGAAATGTCTCACACTATTTTGATAAAGTTCGACTCATGGACTTGCTTAATTATGACTCTATCTTTCTCTAATATCTTCTTTCTCTCTCTAAGAGGGAAATATATTCGTCAATATTTATTTCGACAATATAGTTTCCTCTGGCAGAATTTCGGATTTGTCATAGTTTTTTTTTTCCATTTCAAAAAAATAGATTATTTTTTCTTCCCACTTTCCGAACCTCTTGGAATTTTTTATGCCCTAATGAATTCATTGAAACCTTAATTTGTATTGGTCGAAGAGAGCTTTCACCATCCAAGTAGAAAAAATTAAGGAAATGTAATGTTTCATTTATAAGAAACTTTATGAGCCAGGCTTGGCGATTTTTTTGGTTAAAATTTCATGAATATTGTGAAATAGTATTGATTAGGAGATAAACTGTAAGCTAGTTCACATTATTCAGATCGCATTCAAAGCATGAAATAGCTTAATTATGCCTCTAACTGAGCTGACAGTATGGAATGTAGATCGCCAACAAATAACAATAATGTGTAATGTAATTTTATCTTTTCAATAGAAGGATTTTGTCGTCAAGACAGTAAAATATAGCATTATACAATGTGCCCTTTATTTTTCAAATTTCTTCCACTATCAAGAGTGTATTAATTTAAGTTTGTGAGCATTGTGTTATATTTGTTAAAACACAAGAAGTTATATCTACGGACAAAAAAAAAAGTGCCAGGCAAAGGAATAATTATACATTATTTAATCCATCTCACAGGGTTCAGTTATGGGTTTTTGGTCATAACCTCAAAATGTCTTATGGATAAAAGGCACAACTCTTGTCGATTCATTATACAATAAAACTGATAAGAAAAATAAAACTGGCAAAGCTTAAAATGATATTTCATTCTATTAAAATTTCAGATTGTTTTCAGAAGGCAGAATAAAGTTGATGAAAACTCAATGAATTTAAACGTATTCAGTATTCCTAAATTTAATACAGAATGATTAACTTTATTAAAAATAATAGAGAAATTTAAGATAATTTAGAAAAAAAAATCTTTGAATAGATATAATTCTCGATATCTAAAATATATAAACCCCCTCAAAAAGAAGAAAACAGGGGTTAAAATGTAATAAAATTCCCCCATACAAATTTAGTATACTCATATTTAATAGAAATAAATTTCGCTATGAAATTAAATTAAAAACCCGTGCAAAGAATATCCGAATACCTTTATACATACTGAAATTCATATTTATCTTCAGACCATTTTATATTCGATTTCTTCATATCAAAAAGCAATGATGCCAAATATATGATTTGATTAATCTTCACAATTTTGCATTTTCATGATGCCCAGTAAAGTATGATTTGAAAATACCCCACCAACCCAAGTACTTCTCTTACAAAAACTAAGAAGGAATTCGATAAGTAGTAATGGTTAGCTCGATTCCTGCATGAGAATGTTTCATTCCATGGTTCTCGTTTTCCCAAAATATCATTAAAAGTCGGGGAAGTGCTGACTCAATAGCCAAGTTTACTTGTAATTCCCAGCCTATGTAGATGAATGATGAAAATAAGTAACAGCACGCATTTCGCATTAGCACACAATTTAACACTCATTTCTAGGAATTTATTATCTTGACTCTCTAATCAATGAGATCTTTTAATGGTCAACGTCGAGCCATACTGAGGTGATGAATGCGACTGTATGTGCTACTTGATGGCATGTTATGCCTGCTTAGAGGAATAGATTTATTAGAAATGGTAGAAACTTAACAGGGAATCGATGACATTGATTTCATAGTTAACAATTTCTAGTGACAAAAGTGCTTTTCGTTGCCATTAAAAATGCTTTTCGTTCCCATTTTGTTCAGAATATCAGCAGTGTTATTTTCCATAAAGGATTTAAAGGTTTTATAAAATTCGTTAAAACAGAAAATAAAGTTACTCTGCAAAACACTGAAATCACACTATTGTATCTAAAGATTAAAAAAATGTTTTCCTATAATAAGTATTTAGGAGTCAAATTTTCTTATACTACCGAAATAATGATCATCAGAAGCATAAAAGTACTAATAACGAAAAAAAAATTGGAATAGTTACTAAACTATGAAGTGAACAAATAAGAGAGAGAAAATGAAATATAAGATTGATAAAAATAAATTATGTTTTGCATTCTTCAAATCAAAACTCTACGATCTAATTCATAAGGACATTGAAAAATATTTCCCTCATTTGGTGTATGAGAATCAACTTAACACATTTTTTAGATCGGCGAATCAAGTATTTCTACTTGAATAAAAAGAAAATAAGAAAGAAATAATATTGTAAAGTTACTAGTCCTTTAATATGATTTAATTATAGTTCCACTTTATTTCTTTTTTTATGTGATACATTTGTCACAATGCACGAATTCTTAAATAACAAAGTTTATTCAATACTCATTTAAAACATTGTAATTAATAAAATAAGGCTTTTACTGTTGTATTTGATATTATTAGGGCGTTTATTTAGTTATGTAGTATGTCGTTGATAGATAAATACAAAGGAGTAAAATTTTTCTGCAATAATTTTAATTTCTGTTAGATCTTGCATCAAAATTATGATCTAAAAATAATTTTGCTTCTTTTCTTAAAAAAATATAGTTTATACAAGTCACATTTCCCATTTCTAGCTATGATTCCTATAAATATCATTACAAGAATTAATTTTAATTTACACGAAATTACAAATAATTGATTAATCATTTTTTTTCAATGTGAAATTGCAGATTTTGCAATAGCAAATTTTTCTTCAAAATAGAAAAAAAAAAGATTTAATTTAAGATTTGTAAACTTGAAATTACTTCCGAACAACATTTTCTTTATTCTTAAACAAAAGTTATGCTTTTTTTTTTATAAATTATTTGTAGATGCACAAATTCTATTCAAATAAACGATCATTTAATGTTTCTAAAAGAAAAGTTTCTTTCATGCAATATTTAATGCCTTCCTCCATTAATTCCAGGTGGAGCAGCCGTGGTACTTAAGAAATCGCTTTAAATAAGGAATGTAAATTGTAAGATGCATATTTAAAATGAAAAGAAAATATCATTACTTTCCAGCTATAATTGGCTTTTTAATTCCGATTGAAATTTGCGCATTCATACGCAAAAAACTGCTACAGAAATTTTCTTTTTTGTTATTTTAAAAACAAAGTAAGATATACTTAGTCACAAGAAAAAAGTTGAATTTCAAAGAAATGAATGAAACGAATAATGATTTAAATCATCGTGCTTATATTACTGGTTTAACTAGTTCACTGTCTAGTTGGACTTGAAAGTAATAATATCTCATAAATTTGATAAAAGCGTTTCATAATAAAATATCTTGTGACTGTTATTTAGATAAAGATTTTAGCTTTAAATTCTAATAGATCTTAGAACTGTGTAATTTTCATAACTTTGCTTTGCTCTCAATGTTGTGTAAATAAACACTTCAAATGCATATACCTGTTATGGCATACTATATTTTCACTTACTTTATTTTCCGGTAAACTTTGAAGATGGTAAATAAAATCTTGCTTCTACTTTCAACAGTAAAAAAAAATAGCTCTATCGATGAAATATTTAATGAAACCACGAAATTGAAATAATGAAATGGGTTCTTAAAAATTATGCAAAAAAGTTTTTAAAAACTGTCAAATCACAAGAAAATGCTCACAGCAAATGAACTATACTGTTAAACAGGTATTGGAAAAAATGTATTCTGTAATTATATTTTTCAAGAAGGCTAGGTATACGATTGCTGAATCTACATTACGATTCTTACATTCAGTATTATATATGTTGCTATTTTACAACTGTTTCCTTTTTGATTATTGTTAAGCTATTTTAGTTGTTGCTAGCAAACACAGTTTGTAATTCGTATCCAAATAATTAATAAAAGTATGTTAAGTTTGTTTTCTTATGAATGCTTGGAATTTAGTTTATCAAAAATGATAAAAATCATATAGAACTGAATTTTTTATTATTTAGAAGTATGAATACAACTCATTACAATGAGTATGCGAAACCTTAATCACAGATGATGATAAATAAGATCTGGCGAATACTAAAGAAAATATGTTGATAATTTATTTCAATGAAAAATGTTAACAATGTTATTTTTCCAAGAAAGAAATGGCGAGATATATCACCAAAATATTATATATTCTTAATGATCTGCTCTGAAATAAAGAAATAAAAAAACATAAATCACTTCGATGAATTGCTTTGAAGGATTTATGTGTATAAATTACACAATAGAAGTATCGCTGTTTTGATATGCGACACATTATAACATTGTTGATTTGCAGAAAAAACGGTATTGCTGAATCATTTTCTTTGCATCCCTGAAAATGAATTACATTTTGCAACTTGCGTTCTATGATAAATGAGAAAAGAATGAATGGGCTTTATCTGGGAGAAAATGATACAATTTTTGATAGATACTGATAATGTACATTTTAATATATCGAAAATATATATAAAATATATAGAAAAAAAATATTACTATCATAAAACTTTTCATGGATTTCTACGATTCAGAATCCCTGGACACACAAAATACGTCTTTGGAAAATTATATACCCGTCTGTGTGCTGTACAGCTGATAAGCATTTTGAGCAAATCTCCCACATTATGATGTATGATGTTTACAGTCAAGCTTGTAGATAGCTCACAAACTTTGTCTGAAATTTATTCAGAAGGGTTATATTTATATATTCTGATAACTATTAAGAAAATACGACTAGGCAGATTTAAAATATGGTGATAGATTTAAAATCTAAATGCAGATTCATATCAAATATGTTATCGATTCTGTTTAGGTTTTAACCATTTGCTTGCCTCTACTTTTGAAAGCATTTAAACGCATTAACTCAAATTAACTATTTGCATATAATTAGATGTATAGTTATTTTATCTATAAGCACCAAATAATATAATTTAATATAATAATATTTACGCTTTAAATTTTACTGAAAAGATATATGTCAAAAATAATTTTGTTTGGATGAAATACGATAAAAATACGCATTCTGCTTTCTGTTGTCTGTGTATTAGTCATAAAAAAGCTGTTTCAAAAAATGATCTTAAAAAGCTTTTCTACATATTACATTTTAATAGCTACTTTTCGCGCTTATAATATGCGGTTAATAATGCACATTTGTGTGTAAAATTTCATTTATTAGAAGTACACAAGGATGTTTTGGGAAGATCATTCACGCTGATTCTATAAATTCTAATACATTTTATTTTTCTTTGAAAATGTACTGTCAAAAAATTCTGGAATGAAATGATGTGTCTAAAAGATAACGGGAATTGTAAATAACTAATCATTCTAATTTTATTATTTTCTATTTTAGGTCTGATCTAACGGATTTTCAAGAATGTTTATATTATGGCTTAGATTTTTTGCTTCAGAAATGCGCTGACAGATTATCTTAAAGGTGAGAATATATTAATATAATTCATGGAGTGCTTGATTATATTGACAAAATGTCTGTACCCAAATTTGCATCATTTTATAGTTTTTTCAGTAGTTGTAATTTTGTAATTTTAATCACAATATTTGTATATTTTATAGTTTTTTTTTATTTTATTAATCTCAATAAATACATGCTTTTTTTTACTTTTATTTTTTCGTTTATTCTCAGTTTTAATGCAGTTAATAAAATAAGAAAACTTCATGCCATTATGATTACGTAAAACTCACACGATATCTATATTCTAATGAGAATGTAATGTATTACATAAGACATTATGTAAATGAAGTGTTATCGAATTCATTCTCTTTAGATTGTCATACTCTAAGTTATTTTTTCTTCTTAGTGAATATTGCTTGTTGTTTCTGTTTGAATATTCAAAAACAAAATTCATATAATTTCCTAGATAATTCGCAAATAAAATGATAATATGACAAAATGCACAAACATTATAGCATTTTTCTTTCACATATCTGCTTCTGTGCAGGTACCGAGACTCTCCATGTTAGCTTCGCTTTAGATGTAGAAAGACTAGTTCTATTATTATATCCTTCTTGCAGCCGCGATCACGTCTGGTGAAGAATATGTTATTCCAATTAAAAACAGAAGAATTTTAATATAATTATTTTTAACGAACTTTTTACTTAACCAATCGTTAGAAATTCTTATAAATTATTTGAAAAACCAAAAATTAGTATTTAATAAAGAAAACAGATGCCGGAATAGATTCTGTTTTTTTTCCTATGGTTTTATGATTTCATAAATATTATTTTCATAATAAAAAAATACTTGCTCGCTAAAGAGAATTGAAACAGCTTTCTGACATTTTGCAAACGAGTTTTTTCTGTTTAGCATATTTTTGACAAATAAGTATATTCTAAGTGTTAAAAATCTTGAAGGAAATGAAATACTCAATAAAATAATGCAAATTTATTTAAACTCTTGTCCAGGAAAAGCCCTTTATAAAATTACAATCTCTTTAAATTATGAATATAAACATAAGTTTAGGAAATTTGATAAAAATATGTGCATAAAGTATACAAGGTATTAACCGATAATGATGTAAATTTAATTTATTATGTATGTGTAATAAGATATTGTAATAATATCTCGGAAACTCACTAATTTGAGATGTAATATCATCAATACATATTAAAGAAGAGTTACTTCTCTAAAATTAATTAATCAACGTTATTGCTCACATTCCTAGATATTAGAATTAAAATTACACAATAACTTAAAGCTTTGAGAAAATATGTGGGATCTGGGCTTATAAAAGTATTGCATTCATAAAAATATTGTAAACCGTTAAATTTTGTGTTTTATTTGATATCAACTCCTAAGTTAATTGTTTTATGCCTTATATTAATACAGAAAATGTAACAAAATTTATAAAATTGAAACGGTGCAAAATTTAAAACAAAATACAAATTTTATTATCATTATTGGTATGTCCACAAATTTATGTTGTTAATCTCCAAACGGTGAAAATGTGCTTTGGGTCCCCTGCTTGGCGCATTTTCAAAAAGTCGCCAATTGGCGCGTTTTTACGTGTTGTCTCGTGGAGTTGAATGCACCGAAAGACACTATGCAAAAACGCGCCAACTGGCGACTTTTTGAAAATGCGCCAAGCAGGGGACCCAAAGCACAGATTAACCGATGTTTTGCTGTTGACAGTGATAAAGTTCGTAATAATTCACAGCTAAAAAATTCATAATACAAACTCTAGCTGGATTAACTTTAATACGATTTCAAACACAGTGTGAGGACAGCTTTCTTGAGGTTCTGTAGTTTTTGACGAATTTATAAGTCATCATGTAATATACTTTTAATATATACAATAATTAAAACAATTTGATTGAAATGAATAATTGTTGGATGGTTAAAATGGAAATATTTTAATGTTTACATCTTTTTACACTTTTTTTAGAACAATTGTATTCTTCTGCCTGCAATTTATATGAGAAATAACAGTTCTGTGAATAAATTTTCTCACCTTTTCTGTACCTTCAAATATAATTTGAATGGATCAGATTCAATTATTCTATGTGATTTTCTAGAGCACTAAATAACATATTTCGTAACACATTTTCACCTTCAAGTGTAATTTAAAGTTAAAATTTTTTTCGAAAGTCTTTTAAACATAAAGGTTAGCTCGATGCCATCATTTCTGAATATAAAATGGATATAAGATTTATTCCCAATTTTCAACTCATCGATAGATACAAATGAAATAGCACAGATAAAAACTTTTATTTTTAAATATTCCTGTAATTAGCAATGCTATTGAAAAAAAATTTAATAAATTATTTGAAAAGAAAGACTATCTATTTGAGTACAATTGCATTTGTATTGATTACTTCTCAGTCATTTATATCACATTAAATATAGGCTGGCATAAGATATTGCATCAAAGCATAAAATTCTGACTGCACAACACCTCTTCGAAGTGTTGTCAAGTCTACATAAGACTAATATAAAATTAATTTGAAATTTAAATAAAAACTTCTGATATTTTGAAGTTTGAAGAAAATACTTTCAAAATGGTTTTATTCAGCATACATGAAAAACTGAGTTTTGAATTATCTTCGACATCTTAAATATCATAAATCTATAATAGGGATATCTAGTTTTATCTTTTTAAATTTGTACATATTATACAAATGACTGTTCAAATTAATTTTGTTCAGTACTTAAATAACTCTAAAGTAACATAATTTTTACATTTCTTACATCATAATTTTCATAATTCATATTACATAATATTAATATTTTCATTTTTTATAATTTTTATATTTTAGACCAGTTGTATGAAAAAAGTAACAAAATAATAATCATATCAACTCGGCAATAAATTAATCATTAGGTAAGAAATGATGCCTGCGTTTCAATTAAAAGAATGTTAATAACAGGACAGTATTTTGATACATATTTTACATAGTTTATGTATTAAAATATTTGAATATTCTTATTAAACTGAGGACAATTCAAGACAAAGAAATGCAGAAAATGTACGCTTCTCATAATGCAGTTTAAAAATAAATAAGTTACTGGCAACATTCTTATAAGGTATAATTGTTTTTTGATGCATATGAAATAAATTACAATTCTAAAATATTGAAATTAATCTTCTTACTGATCTAAGTTCAGCTTTAGGTAACAAAAAAATCGAGATTTCAATAAAAATTTTACAGAAAAGCATTAATTAAAAAAAACATAAACTGATTTTATATTAAAAGGATTACTTGTTCATGATATCTGCGATATTAATATATATACAAGCATATTAGTGGGAAAATAATCATATTTAATATAAACTATTCTACTGGGATTAAAATCTAAATAAAAATTGGCAAAGATATAATTATTTTTAAGATAATTTTAAAAATCAATTATTAAATATTCGTATTCTTTTGCACACATCTTTTAATTTCAAAATTCTTTCACTATATATAAGTGTAGACTATGTTTCTTAATACATACATAAGCGTATTATTGTGAGCAAATCAAATTAAAATAAACTATTTTACAACATTGAAAACTGAATAAGGATTATTAATGGTATCATTATTTTTCAGTTACTGTTTTGTAAAAACATTTTGACTCTTTAAGCAATATTATTCAGTTTCATTTTGAAAATCATTTTCAAAAAAACATGCCATATTTGCATTATTTCTCAAAAGAAACGAGCACGAAAACATTTGTCCAGCATTGAATGGAAAACATTAAATTCACAATCAATTTTTAATATCTTATCATATTAAAGTTTTAAAAATTAAATTCAAAAGAAATATCATTCTAATGTATTTTTAATAGATGTAATAACAATTAATTCTAAGAGCAAAATGGGTCCGTACAACCAAAACGATCTTAAACATAATGAGCTTATAATTTGTTATGTCATCGCCACAATTCAAATATTTTGTCATTTTAAGCATTTCAAATGAACTTTCAATACATTTGAAGATAATTACACACAAAAAAAGCCTCTGCATTTTCTTTCTATTTTAAAATAAAAAATTAGTACTATTATTTGTTTCATCAAGCTTGTAATACAGAGGTCTGCTGTAAAAAATTTGGAAATTCGTAATAGCTTTAATTATTACAAACAAGAAAATGTTTTTTTTTCTGTTTCTTTCTGTATTTTTTTTTTCAGAATTATCTGAAAATCGTTTTAAAGAAAAAGAAGGGAAACTTGATTGAATCTAAAATATACGTAACTTCTGAAGCATTGAAACACTGGGAAATAAAGGAAAAAAACTCAATGAAAATGAGGGGAAAAAGAAAAAGAACGAAAGAAAGAAAATTGCCGGAAGGCGATGAAAGTCACTTTCAAATATAAATTTAGAGCAGATTCTACATGAAGCAGCATCTTTTTTTTTTCCTTCCAATAATGATACTTCTATTTTCATTCTTTGTTTTTCATTAAAAATTTTAAAAAACTGAAAACAAGTTTTAAACATTAAAAAACGAGCTTTATAAAGCATTGAAAATAGTGGATACTTAGAAAATTATTAAAGTAAGCTTCATGTTTTGGTAATAAATTATGTTCAAGAATTTATAGTTTTCAAAATAAGAGCTAATGTCAAATGAGTAAAGAAATTCCTTTATGTTACTGAAGGAATTTGAAACAAGAATCAATTTTAAAAGCACTTTAAGAAGCTTGCAACTCCGATAAACAGTGTCTTGGGTACAATAATAAAAAAGTTTCTACAGAATTTGTTTTCATATATAACATTTATTTTATTCATGTCTATGAATACTTAAATTTGCGTTATTAATGGATATTCTATGTAATATAATTCCTATACGTATTTCTTTAAAAAAATATCTCCTGGGGAGCACTTAATTCTATTAAATTATCGATGACTTCCTCCGACACCTGAAATGTACTGCAGGTTTAAATGTGGTTAACTACAGTTGCTTTAAAATTTTCAAGTGAAGTAATTTTTACTGATACAGAACTCAAAGATATTTTTTTACATTCTCCACAGAAAAACCTAGACATAATTGCATAAGCATTTGTCGAAATCAATATAAGTTGTACACATTTCTCTAATGAAATTAGTAAAAATAACATAATTACAATAACAGCTATTAATTAGTTTTTCTAATTATTTAAAACCAAGTTGAATTTTAATTATTTTAAATTCTAAGAATTTTGCATAAAATTTCATAAGTTTCAATCACATGCCAAAAATTAGCTACAAAAAAAGAGAAGTTAATTATTTGGGAATGTTCATAATGGTAAGAAATTTAATTCAATGAACAAAAATATTTTCACGTCTATTGTGCTTATTATTGTTGATGATAGTAATATAAATAAAGATATGAAACATTTTTTTTAATTTCAGTATTTTTAAAGAATTAGAATCGGAATTATTATTTTGCTTAGTTATTATTTATGAGGGAGAGTAAAAAATTTAAATTTTAGGATAAATTATGATTTATAGTACCTGTTTTATACAAGGAATGTTCTATCTTATATTTATAAAATAGTCACATATAAAAGAAAAATTGCTTTTGTGTGAGGAAAAGAGTTCAAACTTTATCTCTGCATCTTTTTTATAAGACATGGGCATATGTCTTGGTAAAATGCCTCTTCTTATATCTTTATATAATGGCGGCTTTTTTTTATTAGAGCAACAGTACAATAATAAATTTGCAATGATTTATCTTATACGAATCGGAAGTGTGATAAAATGTTTATTGAAGAAATATAAAATATTTATTTTTTAATATTTAAGGGGAAAATATCACAAAAAGGTTTTGAATTTATATGTAGACATAATTTATTAAAGCGCAGAACAGCAGCTGAAATAACATCAAAGTGAAAGCATTTTGTATATAATACACATAGTAAATATTGTAATGAATTTGCATAATAAATATAAATATAGGTCAAAAACTGAATATATGATTCAGAAGCATTACAATTAAGAATAAATCATTTCATCTTATTTGAATTAATTTTATTTTTAAAAAAATGATTTAAAAAGTATATTTTCTACATTTTTTGTTAAAATTTTTTAAGATATAACAAAACACTAAATTGTTGTTTTTGAGCAATATTTAAACATATATCGCTCATGTTCTCTGAAATATAGATTCATTCTACCAAGTTCCATATTTTTTTCTTATTGGAAGAAATCTTGCTTTATATTATACCTGTAGGATTTTGTTATTTTTATTTATCTAAAAATCATAGTTTTCTTCTTAATGCAAATAAAAGTTTGTGTGAAGAGACTTTTGCATCCAAAAAAGCATTTGCTTGACTTTTTGCGTTGTTGTCTTTCTAAAGATCAATATTATGTTTTTTTCTTCCCAACTCATGTTTAAAAAAGATTTGGAAAGTGAAAATTCAAAACATCTGGAAGATTATTTTATTTGACCATTCAATAAAATGAACATTTTTTCAGCTTCTAAGAAAAGAAATTTTTTTGCTTATTTCTAAAAATATTAAATTTGGCAGTAAATATTTCGTTATTTCTCTTTTAACTTATTAAAATGTAAAGTCTATCAAATTCACCTATTTATAGATAACAAAATTCATTAATGAGCCAAAGATCAAATTTCTTGATTTAGGTAGTGATTTATTTCATTACTCAATTTGTTAGAACATTATTGATATAAAATAAAACTTCATGCCATACCACATTCGTATTGAAAATGTTTTAAAATACGCCTTTTATTTGAACAATTTCAGAACTAAGAAATTCGAAGACATTTTTTATTCTCTGTATATATGAATATATCATTTAAATTTATTGAACTCGCATAGCATTTTCAAAATTATCATATAATTTTGATTATAAAAATGCAATTCAAAACATCTGCGTTACATATAAAAAAAGAGATAGCACAATGAAAATAATTTAACAGGTCGTAATCGACTTTCAGTTTATGTGGAAAAGTTATCATTTTATTGATTTCTGAAGAATAACTTTACACTGAAATATTTCAATACATTTAAAAAGGAAAAAAAAAATGAAAGAAATGCGCATAAGATTAAGCACTAGAATCCAAAGAACGGTAACATCATCCCTTTCAACTTAAATGAGTAACTTAAATCGGTGCAATTTTTTCTTCATTTCTTTTATGATAAATAAGAAGGATTTTAGAGAATCATTGGATGGAAAAGATGCCTCCGATACTTGATAAATTAACTTTTAAGTCTGTATTCACATACAATAACAATATTTTATCGAATAATATTGATCGACGGGTCAAAAATATTATTACAAAACAAAAGAAAAAAAATTATCTTTTTTCAAAAATGGCATGCTTTTTCATAGTGAAAAACAGAAAGCGAAACAAACTTCTGTTTATTTTTAACGTGCGTACGGATACTATGTTTAAAAATTCTGAGTCCGTTATATTTTGTCTGATCCGAGTAATTCTACAAATTAAAACATTTGAAAAAGACATAGACAGTTTATAAAAGATATACAGTTTTCAAAGTGTAGTAAATTTAACAAATATTGATTTAAAAAATTCATTTTCTTTATGAGTACATGACTAATAAATGTTTTAGCTTCATTTATTTTAAGTTTCAAAACGGCTTGATAATAAATATTAGTTATTACTGGCTTATTATTTTTAAATAAATTAATTAAACTTTTCGATAAAAATATAAAATGTATTTCTCATCAAATCGAAAATACACACTAAAATGTAGAGGTGATTTTAATTTTTTAAATTTATTAAATTATTCTATTGCATTGAAATTTGGAATTTTTCTGTAAGAGAATTTTTAAAACAGCTACCATTTACTGAAACGAGTAAAATCTTCATAGGTGTTGCCCTTTCTCCGTAAAATGGCTACGTCTTCACCATAAATAGTTGAATAATTATTGTTTGAGTAGTAATTATCAGGAAAATAAAGTTGCATTTTCAGAATTATTTTTGAACAAAATAATTCTCCTAACTTTTAACTAAAAGTTCATAAGTCTCATTTTTCTTTCTAACGTTTCATTGTGAAGGTAATAAAGACTAAAATGAGATAGATTCTAGAATATTACAGCTTTTGTACATTATAAGTATGTATCTTTAACATAATTATCGCATGGATACAATTGTAAAGGACACCTTTTAAGGCTGTTCAACTAATTCTTTGAATTTATTAATAGTATAAGGAAATGAAAAGTGCCGAAAGGAATATTAATCTATTTCGACAGTACCAAACTTTTCGACACTATTGCAATTACCTGATGATAGTTGGTCACGAAAAGAAATATTTATGGTAAGCTTTATAGCAAAGCTCAGAAATGGAAAGATATTTTTTGTGCGATAAAATCTGTCTAACATTTATATACGAATAAGGAAATCTAAAGAATTTAAAAATATCTTTTGCGAAGTTTTTGAATTAACTTTTTCACTCTAATGTGCGTTGTTATGCAATTATTCCATTATGATATACCAAAGTTGGATAATGTTTTCGAAAAAAATTAAAACTGGATTAATTTCTGCAAACTTAGAAGTTTCATTTCAGAAAAACAAAGATATATTTACTTGGTTTCGTAAAATAAATTATCTGTCTTTTCATTGGACTCGAAGCAGTGAACTTTTAAGATGCGGGCTGGGCATACCCGGCCATTTGCAGTAGTAAAATGGAAGCTCTCGAGCTCATTCAAGGATTATTTCTATTTATGCGATGAAAGTAATTCATCGATAAATATTTCCATATTTTTTAGTTCTGTTTTGATGACTGTTATCTTAATACTTCAAAAATTTACTTTTTTCGATTTTTATTCTTTGTTTAGACAAATATGGCTGAAAGAGAGTATGGGGGCTGTGGATGTTATATTATGGGAATCCGATACATAATTTCCTATATTTTTAAGAGCCATAATGATATTTGCTTTTTCGGATTGGTTCGATTTAATTTGGATTTTTCTGGAAGATGTGTCAATATGAATATCAGAAATTAAATCAAAAATGCTGGATAAATTGTGAAATGATAAAGAAAAGGATAAGTATACAATAAAAGCAATCATGTTGTATCCGAATAGAGGATTTTAAGGGTATCTCAAGATAACATAAATTTGCTTAACGTTTTGCATTTTGAATATTAAACTCAAATTTCAAGTTTGACTGATCGCTATGATAATGAGTTCTTAGAATCGTTTAGATGATTCGATGAGACATTGAGCAGTTAGTAAAAATTAAGCCAAGCAGTTTTGAGAGGATGTTACACAATAGTTGCAAATGGCACCATATATGGCACTATAGTTGTAAAACAATTCCTAACAGATGATACTTTGACCTTTGTAATAAAGTATATACTTCTCCAAATATCATAGATTTTGAGTTCCTGACTTCAGTTTGACACCAAAATATATAAATAACATAAGCAAAGATTTTTCTTTTTTAGTTTTTACATTTTACTGCCGATTAGATATCTTATTTCTTCCTTTTTTTAAAATCAATTTATTGAATGAAATTAATAGAAATGATGTTTAATTTAACAGAATATTTTAATACAGTTTATCATTCTGGCTTTATAAAGGAATTGAACAATTAATATTATTTATATCAATTTATGAATGTGTGCTTTTGTATATTCATATATTATCTACTGGTAGAGTGATAATCCATTAAAAAAATTTATTTTGTTAAATTTTAACAATTTTAGACAGTCACACATATAAAATTTCACATAAAAAGATTATTAACAGCGTACTATAACCACATATGCATTCAATGTTTAAAAATATTTGACTCAAACTAACATTTCCCTTCCATTTAATTATCTACTAGTAAATTAATAGGAAAGATTAAATCTTTGAAGAGAAAAAAGAGACAAGTTTCAATTGTATAATTTTTTTAAGTTCAAATTTTTCACCAGTGATATCTTGTCACTGGAACAATATTACAGCTTTATTTCGCTGTTGATGATTTGCTATGGAAAAGAAAGACGCAAATTCATAGCATTTAATAATGATATTTTCATGACTTCATTTATTTCCATTTTTTTCCAAAAGATTCAGAGTAGAAAAATACGAATTTATGGAAATGATTATGAAATTAAAATGTAAGAATAGTTCCATTTTGTCCCTACCAACTCAAAACTCAATTACATGTTATAATAAAACATAAATTTTGTAAAATTACATACGAACGAAAACTCATGTAATAATATTCCTCAACACAGAATAAAATCACAACATGCGAACTAAACATAAACAAGTATGAAAAGGTAATGAAACAACAAAACTTTGGTATTACACGTCACTCTATTATCCCATTTTGATCGAAAAACAGAAAGAAAAAGTCTTCCATTTTTTGAAACCTGAGATCACTGTTACCGCTTGGAAATCGAAAATTCATTAGTAATGCAGATGAAAAAAATGTTGAGCTGCAGCTTTGATTTGATTCAATTTTTTTTCTCTTCAACTATTTATTTATTCAATTTTGCAGACAAAGCATGTATATTAACACATATATTCATTCTTTGAATGGGTATTAGACATTGAAAAAGACCAAATTTTCAATGAAATCCAAATTTATTTTCTAGAACGCCATAA
Organism: Argiope trifasciata; assembly: GCA_026543055.1. Taxonomy (NCBI): domain Eukaryota; kingdom Metazoa; phylum Arthropoda; class Arachnida; order Araneae; family Araneidae; genus Argiope; species Argiope trifasciata. The sequence continues at coordinate 825,631 of JAPMOQ010035588.1, forward strand.
AATATAAATAATACATTAAGTATTTTATTTTATTGAATAGGTGTTATTATTAAATTTCCATGCTGCCTTATCATAATTGACTGCAAGTTGTATCAAATACAATTAGTTTCTGGTGATATCTTAATAAGACAGATAACATCTACGTGAGATGAGCATGCTTTTGCCCTGTGGTTATGTTATCGGCCTTCTAATATAAAATATCCAGGTTCTATTCCGAGAGCAAATTTCACCCCCACAATGGTGACCCGGACAATGAACCTTCAACCGCCATCTATTCGCAACCAAAGTCGTCAGACTCACTTGACGCAACAATCTACGCAAGTTCGCTATAACACTTGGCGTAACTAAAAAGCTCTCCGCTCGCCAAACAAACATGGGTACAGGGCATTAGACGCACAGCAATCTCTCACTCAACAACTCGTATAGTTCGTCTAACTCACTGGTGGGTGAGTCTGTGGTGATATCTTGATAAGACAGATAACATCTACGGGAGATGAGCATGCTTTTATCCTGTGGTTATGTTATCGACCTTCTCCAAAACCCAATCCAAAAGTCCCAGGTTCTATTCTGTGCCAACTTCGATTCCCACATGCTTAATTTTATATATAAATATAATTAACATCAATTATAAATACAATTAATATTAAAAACAATGGGTTATATTTTATATATTTTTAGCTAATTATTACAGTTTTAAAATCTTTCATAAAATGTGCTTATAAGCACATTTGGCATTCTATTAATTTATTTTTCATTCTTGATTAATCCTGTTTTAAAATGATATTTTAGATATATTTTCTTTATGAAGAAATGTACATAAAACTTTCATATGTTTAGGGTGTTTTTTTTTAATGAATTAATGGGAAAAACTAAAATTATTGTCAAACTAGCATTCGAAGTAAATTTTATGCATTCATATTCAAATAATATACAGTTATCTCACATTATGCAATAAATAATTGGGTATTAAAATAAATAACATAATCTAATGCTATAAAGTTTCATACCGCTAACGATTGTAATGAATTAGTAGGTCATGATGAATATAAATTAATATAAAATTGCACTTTTATTCCTTCAGCTATCTATACTTGAAAACTTACACAAGAACTTTCTGAATTTAATGAAGCATTTATAATAATTCCGACATTATTGAAAATGAAAGAGGTTAAAATTTAAATTTTAGCCATGTTACTAGCCGAAGTCAAATTTTTAATTTTCATGTTTTTTTTATTTTAATAAAATTTATTCCAAAGCACTGTGAAGGAAACTGTTGAAAAATATACTTATTGATTTAGAAAAGCTACTATGAAAAATTATTCCAGACAATTTGATAAAAGTTTTTTTTAAATTTTAGCATGAATTTAATGAACATAAAATGATAAAAACGATTATATTCTGGGCAGATATTTCCCTTCCCATTTACAATGATCTTAAAAGAAAAGGGTAGTTAGTAATATGCTTTATACATGATGTTAATTTTTTAATTTAATTTAAGGGAAAATGTGTTCCTACATTAGAGAGCGTCAATAACTTCGCTTAATGAAAGATACGTTAATTCCAAAAAAAAACATATAATAATTGAATTTAATTACAAAATGTGCTAAAACCGTTTTAAAGGTTGTAGAAAAAAGCGGCATATCACTTATATGATAAAAATGCCGAACCTCTCAGATTATTCTGTCGAGTGCAGTTGTGAAGTTATGAGAAAGGATGCAGCTGTGCGATTGAGTTGCTACAAGACTTTATTTTGTATCAATTTTAAGTTATCAGTTGTTACTTTACATATTCAAAGAATGATGGATTGTGAGAAGTTCGTTTTTGCACCAAAGTAGTGAAGTTTGTACATGAACTTAAAAAATAATTTGAACAATTTGAGAGGAGATAATTTCTTGAAAAGAGAGGAATTCGACGTTTAATTGTTTAAGGTTAGTAACTTACATTTAAAAAATTAATAGCATGAGTTTTTTTTGTTTTCATTTTTTTATATTATGGCGGTATGTTTGTCAAAAACATGTATTGTGTTTAAAGAAATAAGGATTCAAAACATTTATTCATGTAAAGTTTTAACTAACATTTACCAAAATATTTCTTTTACATTAAAATTTAACTTTATCTGTTACTTCAAAAAGACTATTTGAAATGCAAGTAGTATCAAAATAAACATGGAAAGTAATTTTTAGAAGATTAATTTGATAATATGTAATTAAAATATTTCGTTCCAACAATTCAGTTATAGTTCTTTTGTAAACTTTTGCCATAAATGTTTTCACATTAATGTTTCTATATAAAAGTTAATCCATTAAAATATTTTGTGGAAAATTAAATCTTAGTTATTCAAGTAATTAAAAGATACTCCACGATAATTTTTTTATTTAGGATATCTAATAAATAAATTTGAGAATCAATGAGAAAAGTAAAAAATTATAAAAATTAATTTGAAAAAAAATATTTGCTTCGGTATAGTTCTGTTGCTGTATTTTTGAATATCATTTTAGAGTGAAATTTCTATTTTTTTTTTTTTACCTTTTTTTTATTGATGTTTGGCATTTCAAAAAAAAAAATGTCTTGCTTTTAAGACTATTATATTATTGATCCAAAATGACCACAATAAGCCATTGACTAAAGTAATGAAAGGGCTCAATGGATGAATTTCTATATGGTTTTGAAATTTCCACAATGAATCTAATTTTCCACACTTTGTCTTATTAAAATAGATTAGATACAAAAATTTCGGTGAAAATAATAATTCTTTCTAATATCAAATGTGAGATCCTGCCACTTTTTTTT
>JAPMOQ010035588.1:833420-873920 GCA_026543055.1 Argiope trifasciata
CCAATGAGATATAAATTTAATCATTTGTAATAAAAACTTTAAAAATATTTCTGAAAGTACTTTTTTGGAACAACTGTTTAAATAAGCCTGTCCCTTTTTTACTCTATTTTTTGCTATACGAAAGTTAAAAATATATATATAGTATGCAGAGAAATGAAAATTTCTCTTTATTATAATTATAAGTATTTAAATTATAAAAAAATATTTATACTATGCTTTCAAAAGAATTCGGATACTTAGTTTCGAATGAAAAAAAGGGAATGCATGCATGAATCAAATATTACAGTCATAAAGAAATGCGAATAATTCTTCAAAAATTTTAATAAAGATGGCAACCAGAAGATGCAGTTCTATTTATGTCCTGAAAGACAATATAATATTCAAAATTAACTTTTGTAAAACTTTCAACATTTATTTCTCATGAGTTTCCTAGAACATATAAGAGATTATTAAACAATTCTTTGTTTTATGGATCTAAATATCGTCTGTATAATAAAAGTCATATATATTTTTATTTTACGTGTAAGGACAGTATATTCTGGTAAAAATGGAAAATTTAAGAGGTAAGTCAATAAGGTAATATAAACCCTCGAATAAAGATTAAATGAAAAAAAATTATTTTCTGATTAGGGGATTTAATATTAAGAGAAATCGGTTGGAGAAATAGAATACTAATTTTCTTTTATAAATGGCTGTGATTGTAAATTATTACGACTTTTCAAATGGTAAATAAGTTGTAAAATATAAACTAAAAGTGGATATTTGTAAACTATTAACTAAAATTATTAAACTAGATAACTGAAAATAGAAATTTTCTTATACCATAATGCTTTTTTATAGGAAAAGGGTAACATTTCAAGCAATATCACATTTTATTAAGTAAATCAAAGAAATAATTAGCATTTTTTGTTTTATTTAGTTTCCTATGCTATAATTTTATTTCTGTGAGCTATATGTTTGGAATTTCGGAAAAAAAAAATATAATTTGGAACTAGAGGCAGTTTTTGAAATTCGTCTAAAGACATCATGTCAGAAGTGTAATTTTTCCCCTTATTTTATTTATAGCTTTTTTGTGGATATGATTTATATAATAAGGAGGATATGAACTCAGTGTAGCAAAATGTAAGACACATTCTGAAAACTTTTCAAAGATTAGCGTAAAATAATATACATTAGATTTTTTTTTTAAATTTTAAAACGCTAAGACTTTATAATACTGCTTGTTAATGACAGTAGTGTCGTCGAGTATTAAAACTGTCAAATGTTAAAAGCGAATGTAATTATAATAAATAGATAGATTTTGAAATAATTATTTATACATTCATGATATAAGTTACACATTTATGCTATTAGTAATAAGTCAATAAAGAAATTGTTCATATTTTTAGCTATATGAACATTGCCTTTACTATTATATTTTTCGTACATCGTATCGTGGATACTACATATTTGGCATAAAGTCTCTTGTTATAAGAACATAGCCTTATAATCGCTCAAAAGACTGAATAACGTTTTTATAATTCTCAGAAGTATCTATTTACTTTTTAGTGCTTCGGCATGAAGAATTCAGTAACGCCATTCAGCTTGATATTTTAAATTCTGGAATTTAACGCAATCAAAGAAATTAAAGTAATTTTCAGGGAATTCGCTATTCTTTTAATGTATCCGAATAGGTTTGCAGAATTATATTTGTATTTTTTAAAAATTGGATTTTTTTAATAATAATTTAAAACTATGGTTTTTAGATGTATTGTCTATTATAATACAAAATACTATAAATACAACAAAATTATTTATGAATATATTTTGAGAAATAGGAAAATTTATAGTAAATTTTAATGAAATGTAACCAGAATATCTGACAGTCAACACAAAATTGTAATGCAACAATTCCGTTTTTCTTTGTACACAAGTTATCGAATATAATGGTGAATGAAATGAACCAAACTCTTAGAGACATTTTGTGATGCAAACAAGTTATGGGTAAAAATATACTTATAAATAAATTTTTTCCATAAATTCCTAACTTAATTTTTCTTAAAACAGCTGTAAATGAAAAAGCATTTCACCAATAATCAAACTTTTGACCCATTTCATCGCCCATATTATTTAAAATACAAGCTGAAATTTTTATGTAAATGCCTCTGTTAGTTTTTGAGATATGATGTTAACGATGGAGTATTTTTACGAAAGTTTAAAATTCTGCTGAAACTGAAGTAAAAAAAAAAATTAGATGATAAAAATATGTTACTCTGTATGATAGGTCAGGTCTTTCTTTTTCTAAAAAAGATCAACTGTTTTGGAAAGAGGAAATTCTAAACTAGAAATAAAGAAAAAAAAAATAGAAAGAACAATGAAATTATTTTCGTTAATAAAAAATAAAAGTGAAAAAAATTTTGAAGAAAAAGCAATGAAAACATTTTTGCCATTGTGGTCGATAACTAATGTTCTTAACGTAGTTGGTTACTTTAAAAGTTCTGAAAAACTCAATGAATAAATAAATAAATAAAAAGACCAAGAAAAGAAACGAAAAAGAAAAACTGTGACAAACACCGAGGATAAACATGTCATCAGCCGCAATACACTATTATTTCTGCAAATGTCGCCTATTCTTCCTACTGTTACTGATTGGATCTTATCAAATGCTATACATTTATACAGATAGTTCCTTTCAGTCTTCTCCTTGCTCGTGCAAGCATGACTCCTCCCCCCGATGAATTTTGCCAAAATTATTTAAACTTTTTTTATCCACCTTTGCTCTAATATATGGTTTTTTAAATTAACCCTTTTTGCCAAAAAAAAAATCCATTGAATTTCTTTTCAGCTCTTGCAGGATTTATTATGTAACAGTATTATTACTCATTTCTCTTTCACCTTGTTAGGTCCTGAGGTTAAGAATTTTGTGTTCATGTATTCCATGCCCCGGTCCCCAAATTCCTCATTTATTCTTCAGATGCTTTAAGTTCACCAAGATCTTTCTAAAATCTAGCAATCGTCTTTCTTCCATATCTGAAGCTTACCATTATTCTTCAAATATCACACTTTTTTATGTTTGAAAAAAATACTTTGAAATAAATCTCATTCTGTAAGTTTTAATGGAAGTATTAATGGTTCACATTCATTAATGTTTTTCTCCTAAATTAAAAAAAGAAAACGTTTTATTAAATTTATAACGCAAACTATCTTAAAAAGTGACTTTATTTGCATTAAATCAATGCAAAAATATTTCAAGATTTAATATTAGCTGGTTGAATAATAAGTAGATGTTTTAAGTAGTAATCTAGCATTTAAATCATATGAAGAGTACTAACTATTAAATACAATCAGTTTATTTCAAATGTTCATTTTTCAAATATTCTAATAAATCATCAACTATCAAAATAAATATCAGCTTTTTATAATTCTGCATTCGAGTTTTCATGTATAGTGAATTATGAATATTGAAAAATTCATGGCGAAATAATTTTTTATCAGTTGAAAACAGTTTACAAAACCAGGGAAAGAATAATAAAAAGAGTTTTTAATTGAAGCCCTGGGACTAGAATATGTGCTGTTTAGCATAAAATGTAAAAGTCTCTCGGTATCCTTAGAATGTAACGGAATACATCCGAAATCTTTACTGAGCGGTTATATATTTCAATTCAGTCGCATTAAAGTTCGCAAACTTACAGCTTTGGCATTAAGCGAGCAAATAACTTAGAGAGCACACAGGTTGAATCTCCATAATATATTTTCTCTGCTGCCATTGCGCGCCAAAGCTTGGCGTGCAATGCGCTTTATTGGTGAAGCGAAAAGGAAAGGTACTCTTTATTTGTTATTTTCGGTGAAGGAAGCAATCCTTTTAGTATCGTTAATGCAACAAAGAAAAGGAAACTACTTGTCCCACAAAAAGGTTTATTGCGTAGAATTATGGTAGTGTGTAACTTTGTGTGATTTATTCTATTTGATAGTAAACCATCTCATGTTTAAATCAGCATTTATTAAGACATTCATTTATTAAGATATTAAGAAATTCATTTATTACGATATTAAGAGATTCATTTATTACGATATTAAGATATTCATTTATTAAGACATTCATTTATTAAGATATTAAGAAATTCATTTATTACATTAAGAGATTCATTTATTACGATATTAAGAGATTCATTTATTACGATATTAAGAGATTCATTTATTAAGACATTCATTTATTAAGATATTAAGAAATTCATTTATTACGTTATTAAGAGATTCATTTATTAAGACATTCATTTATTAAGATATTAAGAAATTCACTTATTATGATATTAAGATATTCATTTATTAAGACATTTATTTATTAAGATATTAAGAAATCCATTTATTACGATATTAAGAGATTCATTTATTAAGATATTAAGAAATTCATTTATTGCGATATTAAGATATTAAGACATACTCTTCGGGTTTCAGGATAATAGTTCTTAATAACGTATAAGATGGATAATTTGTCGTAATAAAATTACCATTAAATAAAATTTTATGGTTCAAGAATTTTTACTGATTTGAGATGTTTGAAAGTTTAAAAAAAGGATTTTTAAAACAGTAACTTTTATTAATGTGTCATTTAGCTATGAGCATTAAAAATGGCGAAGTAGAATTTCATCATTTGATTCAAATTCACATTCTATTAGTAAACAAGTGTAATTTGATAAAATATTGTTGATATAATATTGAAAGAACATTTTAGCACCACTGCCTATTAACCATGAAAAAGAAACCATCATTTCTAAAAAAAATGCATTCCTTTTTTTTCAATACATTTATCTATGAAAAAAATACATTTCCCTAAAAAATACAATCTTCTATAAAACTGGATAAATATGAAATGATCGACAGAAAAATAGAGGAAATAATTAAAATATATTACATATGTATAAAAATAATACAAACAATCATCCAAATTACAAATATAATTTAGAATTTATGTAAACCTTTAGTGCTATAATGTGACGAAAATATTAAGATATATTCTTATACTGCAACTGATTAGCGTAAAATCTATTATGGCTGACATTCAGGCTGTTTAACTACTTTTTCTTAATCAAATGAAAACTCCATGCTCTTTTAAGATTAAATATTCCTTTTTTATTTTAAAGAATATTAAATATCATTGTGAATTCCTTGAAACAATAAGCATGATAAAAATTATGGTTTTAATAGTATTTTTTTAAAATTTCTTTTGATCTAAAAGTAATTTAGACTTTTCTCATTAAAAGATAAATATTAGAAAACATAAAGATTGTGTAAGTGTAGAAGGGTGTTGATGGGTGGAAAAAATTCTTTTACCATTTAATATAGTAATTTTGTGATTATTTCATTAAAATAACAAAAGAATGTTAAACTATGTAGGAATTGACTTATTTTTTTAAATATTACTTGTTTCTCTTCATCCGAAGAATGCAGCTATATTACAGACTCATAAAACCGTAGAAAGTAGTTCATGGCAAGCATTGCCTAGAATGCAACTTATCCCATTCTGTGCTTAAAAGACCTTCGACAACGTGTTGAACAAGATTTACAGATGACTAAAATATCATGACTGTGTTGCCATGGAAACAAATGATGCTGATGATTGCTCTTCTCCCAGGAGTATCGTAAACGAAATACATTTCTTCACAATTCTCGGTAATGATGTGTCCTTTCATGAAGAACGAAGTGTTCCGTTTTCTTGTTTCGTTATTCGAAACGGAGATTACGCCTCTTGTATTTTTTTGTCTCTAAACTTGAACTTTTCTTGGAATTGTTCTTAGCTGTAAATGAAGCACTCACTAAATTTATCTCAAATATATATGTTTCTTTTTCATATATTGCTGTCATTCTTCGATATATATATATATAACAATAGTTTAGAATTTCATATTTGAAATACTTAATTGTTTAAACTTGAAAGAAAAAATTAGTTAAAAAAACATAATTTCTTAGCCAAATATGTTTAGTTTCGTTTGATCATTAAAGAAGTATTTTGAATTTTGTTATCTTGTAATTTCCTTCCTTTTTCCTCAACATTTTATCTTAGAAACTCCTGAAACTACATTATTGTATTTTATATAAGTTGATTGCGTGTCCATAAGTTCAAAAAAAATTAATATTTATCAATTAATGAATATTTTCAACTTATTTAAGAACAATATATTGAAAGAAATAAAAAAAAAAACTCACAGATATTTGAATGTTGGAATAATTGCATTTTTTTATAAATATACTATACATTTATTTTGTTAAATCTTCAAATCTTTATTTTAATACCAATTTTACTATCGTTTTTGAAGAAAATATGATACATTAGATTATTTATTTGTTAGAATTGAAATAATGATAAATATTTTCAGGTAAAGTGAAACTTAATAAAGCACAATTATTTGATATTTCAATTCAAATTTTAATCTATATATATATTCGAATTTTTTTTTATTTATACGAAAGATGTTTGCAAAACTAGGAAGTAAAGAAGAGATATAATTTAATTGAATTTTCAGTAATGTAACACTTTAAAATTAACATACTGTATGCAATTTAATAATTCAACCTTTTATTACCGCATAAATAAACATCTATCAAAAGGATATTATAGAAGAATACTGACTTGAACAAAATCTATTTTATACACTTTTTATTAAAATGAAGAGACAAATTGAATCGAAAGCAAATTTGTATTTTAGTTTGATATGCAGTAAACTAAACGTATTTTTATAGTGAAAAATGCAGCCTTTTATTCTATTATTTTTTTGTGAAAATCAAAGTGTTATTTTTAATAATGAGATACTTCAAGGTGGATAACTTTGGGCATAAAAATGAAACTTTTCTTTAAAATATTTTTAATTCTCATCTGTTATTTCCTTGCATAAAACGTATATTTTGAATTAAATACGGATATTCTGATTTTTTTTTAAATCAACTACTTCGTTTTTATTCTGTTAGAAAATCCTGTAAATTCATAACTATTTCAGATTTAAAGAGTTCCACTGAACTGGTATATGAAATTAATTAATCAGAAAATCAAAAATATGTTGATTTCTTGTAATTCCTAAGAAATTCTCGAAATCATAATACAAATAGCATTTTTAACAAATACTTTTGGCGTATTAAATAATGTAAATGGCATTATAATGAGTCTCTATAAACTTTTGTCATGTAAAAAAAGAAATTATCAAATATTTATGAACTTGTATGCTCTATTAATTAAACAATCTTTAAATGAAACTGCAACAAATATATCGCTAGATAACTTGATTATAATCTTGTAAGTTCTTTAATTATAAGGAAGCTATCTATTACACCTCATTAATTGAAGGATGTTTCATTCAGATTATTTATAAAAATACTTTGTCTCCAAAAGTAATGTTAATGAAATTAAGACATGTGAATCACATATAAAATCATTATACATTTCAAAGTGTGTATCAATCGTATCATAAGATATTTGTAAATATATATATTTTTTAATTTTACCATTTTTGTGAGCAAAATTTCAGAAGGGATTTCAGCTTTATACTATAAAAAGCAGTGATCGCATGTTTTTATATATAAAAAACAAGTTAATATTACTTACTTTTTCCATTATATATCCGTTTCCTTAATTTTATGATATTCAGATTCTAGAACATCATGGCTTTGCAAAAAATATTTTTCTCTAAAAAAGGGTCTAAATATGTTTGTAATATCTATGATATCTTTGCATTGTTAAGATACTTAACTAATAAATATATAAATGTAAAATAAAACATTAAAATTTCAAGCACATTTAAATTTACATATTTTTTAAGAAAATTTAAAAAACATAAATATGCTATACTCTTTAAGCCTTCCATACAGTTTCTATAAATGGATAAAACGCAAAAGATAAAACTGAAATTACAGTTTACGAAATATTCATAAGCTGAAAATGTCCTAAAATCTACGTTGCTCAAAGTGCTCTATCTTGTTATGCAATTTGTCTAAAAGACTCACACCCTGAAAAATTCTTTATTGGATTCCAAGATCTCTTTGCATTTGGTATCTGGCAGTCTTTCAACTTCCTTCCAGCCTTATCAAGTAGTATTCCCGAAAAACATTTTATTCATTTAAATTTTATATTTTCTAAATTTAACAATTTTTCAATGGTTTAGCGCAGCGTAGTTCTTTGTTCTACCTGGACAAATCTTCAATATACATTCAAGTAAGAAGTAGCTTAATTTTATATCTAATAAATTCTCTAAAAACCTTAGTTTTAGGTAGAAAATATTTCAAAATCTTTTTTTTAATTTAAAGTTAAAGTAAAGAGCTGTAAAGTTTATGGATATATAGAACCAATGTATGCAGCTAATCTTAGATTTTTAACATAAATCAGGATGAAAAATAACTTTTCAGATATTTGAAAAGATGTGTGAAGTATTAAACAGAATTTAGACTGGCCAATTTCATTTTTTAATAAGCTAGAAGAAATACCAATCATGCAAGTGAAACTTTGCTAAAATAAAATTATCAGTTGTGTGTTAGGAATATTGTATTCTATAAAAGGAATGAATATGGTTTCAACAACAATGTAGAAATTTACAGGAACATACTATGAGCCCAAATAGCAAATTCTTAGATCTCTTGAATTTTAAATCAAGTGGAATCGCATTTTTGAGGAGAGCGAAATAAAAATCTTTATCTTGCTTTAGCATGTAGTATTTTAAAATTAATATTCTGAAAATTATTCTGCACTGCTTTAGTGCCTTAATAAGATAGTTCTTCAGATTCAGATAATTGTCAGCTCAATTTAGCCAATATTATCTTCATTATAAAATATTTTCTTAATTCTTGATCCCATTTATTATTTTCTACTTCATTAATGCAACAGAAATTTCAATAAAAATTCATTCATCAGCGGTTTCCAAACTCCGAGTGAAGAGCTAAAAAATTGCTATCTTATCCTGGACGTGCAAAAAATGGCAACCGAACTCTCAAAGTATATATTCAGGGATAAAATTTTCATTAGTTTTTCCTAACTTTCACTCTTTGTTCTTCTCTGTTGATGTGTCAGTCGCTTAATGCTTGTACATATATCATCCCTCCTGGGATGAAATAAAATGATGTAAAAAAATTCAAAGTATCTACTTTGTTTTACCAGAAAACATTTAACGACAAAAACATTTCTACGCTGAGAAGTTGTAATTCCACCAATACGTATATATTATGAGTTATACGAAGTTCTAACATAATTTTCTTACTTTTTTTTATTTTTTTTTACATTTGAAGAGGAAAAAAGCTTGAAACCTTTTACTTATCATTTTTAATGCACCGAATTCCATGTAAATAAATTATGAGAGATGAATTTGTCTGTAGAAAATTAAATCCTAAATCACTTTTACTATCTAAAATCTAATTACATGTTCCCAAGGCCTTCTTGATTGTATCTGTAAAAATTATTAAAAGAAAGAGCAATTAATTTATTAGGAGCCATAATTAGCAAAATGTAATCTCAATTAATTCTATCTATAATGTTAAAATAAAAAAGTGAGTTATATATTTTTTAATCCTAAATAATAGTCAATTAAGTGCTAAGGATACCTATGATCTGGGCTTCACTGGTTCGATCCCTGATTCGGTATTTATTGTTTTTCAGCATGTGTTCTATCTGTAAGGTGTATGAAAGGGACTTCATGTAAAAAGAGGTTGTGCAAGCGTGTACGTTAACTTCATCTGCATATGAGTTAGAAGTCAGGCTTTTGTCATCGGTCTCTTAGGGGTCTTTATTCTCCGAAGCTACTGCATTCCCTTTCCTTTGTACATCATTACCATCAAGTGTCAAGGGTTTACTGGATTTCTTAGTAAATTTTATTAAGTTTAAATTTTAACAGAATTTCTGCTTCATTTAGAATATAAATATTCCCTATTTTTTATAAATGTGTTTCTAATGACATACAAAATTTTATGAAAATAACGATAGCAATTTCTTCTTCTCATATCATTAGTTAAAGTTTCAAGAATTTATTAAAATAAAATTATTTTTACTTCGTATATCAACAGGACTTCAGTAAATTTGGAGGCAAATCTGTGGTTTTTATAATTCTTCGTTTAAAATCTTAATGGATTAAAAGTCTATAAATTTCGTGATGGAATTCCGCTGAATATGTAAGAAAAAAAGTTTTGTTATAAAGCAACACTAGTTTTTTTTTTTTCATTAACAAAAACTGTAACACCTGTAAAGAAATGCCAAGGGATCCCGTTTTTGGGAATTTAGTTATTGCTCGCAATGTTCGAATAAATGTTCAAAACTTTTAATATATGTGGTTAATGAACTGTGAATCTTAGCATTTTCTTCGTGTTATCGGTTTTTATAAATAAAATAATTTTGTATTATTTGAATATTAATTCAGAAAAAAATACCTCAGGAAGCATAATATAAGCAAATAATTTAACTGTATAAATACAAATATCACTTAATATATTTATTCAAAAATGAACATTATAAGACGCATTTAAATAGTTAGAGGAAAATTTTTTCAAAACAAATTTTGGTCAAAATATAGATATTTTACTGAATTGTGAATTTCTCGGTGTGACATCTCTGATAAAAATAAATATTAATGTGTTAATAAATATTTAAACAAAATTGTTATTGCTTAATTACATCATAAGGTTATTACAAAGGAAAAAGTTCCCTCAATTACTTAATAATTCAAGCAGTGTGAAAATTTCAATTATCCAGAAAATAAATTCAAGTCTTAAAGATATTCATGATTATTTGATGAATTAATCTTAAGTTCCAGTAATTTTGAATCAATGGTGCTGAATTTCGATAATAACTTCAGTAATGGATTCATTATTAATGATTGTATTCGACTTAAATACCTTTAGAATGATTATATATTAGTTTTAATTCATGATTCATCTGTAAATTACTGAAAATTTAACTTAAAAAGGATAAATGTTTCCCGCCAGATTTTTTTCATTAGTTGTTAATAATTTTGTGTAGTTATTTGGCATCATGATGATTTGATGGCAATGATTCACCTTAAAGAATGAGCTTGATTTATTTCAATTTCAGTTACATTAAACACCAATCGTTTCAGTTCACAGTTTAATATGAAATTAATAATAAAAGATAAGAATGTAAATGCAAATGACATCTTCTAATAAATAATTCATTTAACAAAATTAAATGGTTTTTTCCTATTGCCTCCTGAAACTCTTTCCCATATAACAAATTTATAATTTATTTCCTATGCCATCAAGTGAAATTGTTTTGTATAATATTTTTAAATTCTTATAGTTGTATTAAAATGAATCAAGTTACTATATTATATCATTTAAACTCTCAAAAATATAGACTCATTTTGCATATATTCTAATGTTATGAAATAAATTCTATTTACTGAACACCAAAAAAAAAACCAGACAATTTATTTAAATCTAATTTATTTCAAATTTCAAATTATTTATTTCAAATTTAAAACGAGAAAGTGCATTATTTATAAGGATATTTCCATATGGAGTAATTTTTTTTTTAATTTTAAATTTAGAGGTTTATTTATTTGATGACTATTTCGTGGTGAGTTTAATTTTGTGTGTTTATTTTTATGCTCTCTTAAATAATAGTTTTATTTATTTTCATTTTTTTATTATAAAACAATCACCTTTTCTAGAATGTGTATTGAAATAATTGCTGGCATTTAAAATTCTGTATCAAAATTACATGTAAAAATTTGAAGATTGAACATTATATGATAAAGTGTTAGATTAAACGTAACTTCTGCTGATGATGTCGTGTCCGTATTTCCACGGAAAGGAGGAGGAATATTTACAGGCTTCACAGAAAGAAAGCAGATGGAGAACAGCCATGCCCAACCCGGTACACGAACCCGGGTCGCCCAGACCACGGGAAGGACGCTTTATCGCTATGCCAGGATGCCGGCAAAGCGACGTCTAAAAGATGAATAATACAATTATATCCTTATCCATTTTCTATTATGTTCTTTAAATTAAATTGCAAAAAGGTTTCATTTAAATTAGTTGCAAACGGTTTCGTCTAAATGAAATTTCTATTTGAATGAATGAATTTTAAGCCAAAAATACTGTATCATGAATTCAAAATAAGATCTGAAATACGAAAAAAGTTCAAAAAAGAACTTAGAATTTTTCTTTATTATAATTAATGGAGAAAAACTTATAATTTAGATTTACTAAATCTTAATATCAACCAACGTAGGTATTATAAGGCTATTAGTTTATTTCATGTTTCAATCACTCTGCTGTACGTTTCATATTTGAAATATAGAAATATAAATAATTTATTATTCTAATACACTTATGATTAGGGTTTGAAATAAATGGGCTGAAATTCAAGTACTAATACATATTCGATTGTCTTTTTTAAAATATATACGAAGGATTTTTTTTATTATTGAAAAGTAATAAAGAATCTAAAGAGATTATGATCTTTTAAGCATTCTTTTATTCTTATCGATTAGTCAAAACCATTGAAATTTCCTTCTTTCTTGATCTAATTTACTTTTATTTTGTTCAAACTTATATTTGGCATCTAAGAAGATTAACTTCCGAGTGCAAGTTTAGAAGAGTTTTATTTCTTCTAATAGGACAACTTTATCAACTTTTTTGACATGTAACTTTTAGTTTGAAGGCTATGAATTAGCTTTAATACTTCTCAGTCAAAGTATTAATTGCCTCTCCAGGATCAGTGCCAAGCACTTCACTTTTTTGCGATATAAAACTGCTCCATATAAAGATCCCTTTTTGTCGTTACCCCAGATAATACCTCGGGTGACCTTTTCTGTTCTCATTTCGCTTCCGTTATTAAGACTTGACTTTCTTTTCTTTATCAAGGCTTTTTGCCAACCTATTCGTACTTCTATTGAACAACTTCAGATTCAGTTTCTTCAATTTAATGAACACTTTTTTTTTACTCATCCGCCATCCTATTGGAAAAATTGTTTTTAAACTTGAGAGAATTTATCTCAAGATTTTTACTATAAAACTAAAAATAATTGAATTAGGCAGTTTAGCTTTAACGATTTCATAAAAATTGCTAAGCTTTAAATTTAATCTTAAATAGATTTTAACTTAAATTTTACAAATAAATTGCATTTATATTTTAAAAATTTTTATCTAGGCAATGTTTCCTTTTTTGAAAATCTGAACTCGAAATTTTGAAGAATCTTCATGTTTTATACCCCCAGAGTTCAAAAACACATTCTTGGAAAGTGTCAGTTCTGGATGTCTGGGACAAATATAACATAAAACCGAAATGAAAAACACTTTTGAAATTTGGTATATGGTCTTAACACCAAATTGGCAGATTTGTATCAAATTTTGACGGAAAGCTGTTAAGAAGAAGTATATGTATTAGTTCAAATATAAATTAACACAATATCTACAAAACGAAAAAGTGAGATATATGATTCAAAACACAGATTTAGCATTTATAGCGTAGACAACTGTTAACTTTTGAACCAAAGCCCAAAAAAGGTTAACCATCTTTCAATCTGTACTTTTAGACATAAGAAATTTTAATTAAAAGCTGTCCAGAAGAAGTTTGTATGTTTATAAAAATATAAATTAACATGATATCAGCAGACTTAAAAAGTCATATATATGATTCAAAACGCAGATTTAGCATCTGTAGTGTAGACAAATGTAAACTTTATAATCAGATCCATTAAAGAGTTCATCATATATTGATCTGTACTTTCAGAAATAAGAAATTTTGATCAAAAGCTATTCAGAAGTAGTCTGTCCCTTTGTTCAAATATAAATTAACATGATATCTAAAGAACGAGAAAGTCAAATATATAAGTTCATAACATATATTTATCATCATTAGTATGGATAACAGTAAACTTTTGAGTCAAATCCATCAAATAGTTGATCATCTTTTGTTGTGTACTGTAAAAAAAAAATAAACCTAATAATTCAAATAATTCATTTATTTAATATATCAAATTTGCATGAGAATTTTGAATGTAAGTGCAGTTTCGTGTCAACTTTATATTTCATTCAGTTGAAAAAAATCTAAAACACAAATTAGATTTTTGGGATATTATTAACGTACGGCAGAGTTTAATTGCCAAATGACTCTTAAGGTATCACACAATAAATTCAATAAAAAGTCTAAATTCAGGCCAAACTTCGTAACTATGCCAACGACATATAAGTAGTTATCTGGCGTGAAAAATTTATAAGATACTATATGGTGACCTTTCCAGCTAGTTATTTATGAACCTGATTCTTTTATACTTTCTTATTTCTGAACGAATAATATCACTTCTTTATTTTTTAATCACATTTAATAAGTTTTATTCCAAGATAATATTTTATTTTTCCATTAAATATTTTGAAAAAAAAGAAATTAAAAATTCACTAAATCATTAAAGATATAAAAGGTCTTAAGTCCAAATTTAAATATTAAACCATTCACAAATAAGAAATAATCCTACTTTTTCTGATAAACTGTCTTAATTTTAAAAGCTGCTTGAAATTTCGTCTTCAAGCAAATTAGAAGTAAAACAATATTCCTCCTTATCAATTCTAAATTAAGCAACTCCTTTATTCTTTTGACAATTTCTTAAGACTTAACAAAATACTACCTGAAATTAGATAAACAATTATATATAACATTAAGCTAATTTTTATTAACAATCCATAAAAAATAAATATTATAGAAATTTCAAAAATTAAATCTCAAAATATTCAGAAAATTACTCTTCATTCATTAGTTTCAGTAAAATAAGTTCACGTGAAATTTCTAAAATAATATTTTAATATTCATTTCGCTAAAAATAATCCATTGTAAGAAAAAGCATACACAGTCAATTAAAACAACTTTTAAGAGCAAGAATAAAAAATGCTCCTAGAAAAAATATGGTGAAATTTATTTGCTATATTTAATCAAAATGATCCCAGAAAAGCTTTGCAATAGCATGTTATAATTATAAGAGAATGTTAAGAAAAAATTAACATTAATTTAGAAAAAAGTATTAAAATTCCTCTTTGCGTAATTAAACTGTAATAAACGTAGAAAAATTAAAACTGTTTTAATGAAAAATTTACCGTGATAATTAAAAAAATTCTATAACAATGAAAGTGCTGCTTTTATATGTTCGTAATTAAACTACTTCATCTTTCCCATAACTAACAATTTTTTTACATTCTTGTTTCTACGCTTTAAAAAAAGAAAATGCATATTCTAAAGATAATAAAACGGCTTACCTCTTTTGCGAATGCTCGCTTCATTTTTTTAATATTTTTTGCTATCTTTATTTTATTTTATTTAAATTCATTTTAAGAATGATATTTATAATGTCTATTGATTTTTTTTTTTATATTTACAAAAGAAATTGCTAGAAATGATACATTTAAAATATTTGAGCAATCTTAGCTTTAAAAAAATTCTGAAAACGAAAATCTATATAATTCTACAAACATATAATATGAAGGAAACAATTTTCTTATTACTTGTATTTCCAAGAATTTTTCAAAGAAAATCCTTGTAATTAAATACAAAAGGATGAAAATTTGATAAATCACTAATTATTAAGATTAATTTAAAAGTGCCATATGTATTTTAGCTGCAATCAAATAATAGGCAAAACTTATACCAAAATACAATGATTAACAGTGATTATCTGTATTATCATTTATCTTTTTCAGAATTTATGATTCCGCTGTTATTATGAAAAAAAATCCATGTGTAAATTTAAAGAGGAGTAAAATTTTACAACATGGTCGTATAAAAATATAAAATAACAGTAAATCCATTTTTGCAACATCACTACATAATTGGAAAATATTTCGATCATCAATATTTTTTAAATTAATCATTCATTATTTCAGATCTTTTTCTCTAATTAATTTACTTTTATGACAGATTGTGTATAATACACATTGTTTAATTATAATTTGTTGTTGTTTTCACATAATTACTTTTGAATATTCTATACTATAATGTGTTGAACAAGCATATAATTTTAAAGCATTTTCTTCATCTGAAATCATCAAAATTGTTTAAATTAAAAATATCAATTGATTCATCTTAACTTTCAATTTTGATGAATTAAAATAATAAGAATACATATTTATTGTCATGCACTGACAAAACCACGTCTGAAAATACTACATTACTGATTCCCATGTTTTATAAAATATTTATCATTCCATAATACAAAAGATAATTTGAACAGAAATATAAGGAATATGAATTATTTATGAGGCATTTTTTTCATGAATTTAAAGCTTGGGACTTGGATCAGAACAAGACTTAGCTAAAGAGCGGGAATCAGGACATGTAGTACTCATATGGGGCAGTATCTGACAAAGGTGGTGGAGGGAACAAAACGAAACATTTTAGCATTTCTAAACATTTTTTGACAATTAGAGTAACATTTTGGAAAACACTATTCATTTTGAAATTTTTTGGCTTTCATTTTTTATCTAAACATTGATCAAATATATTGAGTTCTGTTTTTGTATTTGTTGATCATTGTGGTCACATTTGGAGAATAGCTAATGGCTCGCAGCATCAAACTGGTTCCTATCAAATACAGAGAATGGGATTCGAACCATGGATATTCGGTCTTGGTTTCTATATAAACGTACATCTCATGAATTCTTTTAGGATTACCGCTGCATATTCATTTTAATCATCCATAATAAGAAGATGCAAAAGTAATATTTTTTAATGCTGAATCAGTGTTTATATGTGAAAAATTTTTATTCAACAAATCTAGCTTTATTTCCTGATAGGCACAATTCAGTTGTTTTTGACTCACATAGAATGCATTTAAAAAATTTAGAACTTATTGAGGAATCCAAATTCTGTGAATCAGCGCTTCCAAGTTGAATTTGACATGATTATTCATTGAATATTTGTTCTATTCTTCATCTTGGTTTTGAATATGTTTACTGAATATTGTCAAAGGTACTCGGTGATTTTTAGGAACTAATCAGGAAATTAAAATTCCTGCAAATAGTGCATTGTTTTCTTGTAATGTGAGGTCTTCGGAGCTGAGAAAAATATATGTTTACACTACCGCAAACGAGTGCAAAATTGAAAGTAAAGCCTCATGGCTTAAATTTGGCTCGAATATATTTATAGAAATACCCAAAATGATTGAAAACAAATTAATCCCGCAAAATTAATTCATAATCTTAATATTAAATGACAAATATCAATAATTAATACTATAAACAGATCTTTTGCAACAGATCAGAAACAGAAAACAGGTCAACTATATCATTACTTCTGAACTTCGCATTTAATTTTTACACTAATAATATGAATTTTGCATATTATTCGAATTTCGGCTGATTATTTTACCATGATTTGTTATATAAAATGCTATATATTGCTTTTGTAAAATATTTATGAAAATTCTTTCTAATGAAAAATTGTTTCTTTACATGCATTTTTCGACTCAATGTTTTTTCAAATATAAATTTCATAGCAAGTAATTCGACAAATTATTATTATAATTATTTACATAACTTAAAAAAGTGTGAGTGGTAAAATTACAGCTTAAAAAGCCATCCGTATAACTTATTTAATTCTTCAAAATTAATTTTAATTAGTAATTCTTGGTAAGGTCATATGACCTCAAAAGGAAAATTAATCTTCATATCAAAAGGGAATTTTAAGTTTAACTTCATTCATCTTTTTATCAGCTTAAACCTGTACTTAGTTTGCTCTGCTTGCTCCTGTAATTGCTCTGTTTCTTAAGGCGTCCTCTTATTATCCGTTCTTTTTTCTTTAACCCAATTTCTAATAAACTTATCTGTCTATTCCCAGGTGAACTAAAAGAGGTAAGTACATGCATAATGTTTATAAAGTAACATGTAACCTGCTTGCCAAGTAAAATAAGGTTCTAAGTCTATAATAATCCATAATGTTAGTATCATTACTGAAAAAAGGGACTTTAAAGATATTCCTAATTTATAGTGAGTATATTCAGATCAATTACCTTCAAGCTTGATCATAACATGAATTTGGAAACAAAAAGAGAGATTCTGGAAAATGCAATAATCATGAAGATATCTTTACCAATATTAGATACACTTTTATACATATTCACAACTTACTGGAAGACTATAAAATATAAAGCTCTCAAAAGGCTCGTCTAGTTTCTCTTTGGAGTTCTGAATATGGTATGAGCTCTGTAATTCAGCAGTAATGTTTTTGGTGATTTAGCTAATAGTGAGATTGTATAAGTGAATTTATTTGAGCATATCTCGACTTTGTTTTTGCTACCTATTCTTCGTGCTTATGGCAGACTAAAATCCAACCACCCAACTGCACAATCCAACCGCCAGCTAAATTCCAAAAAAAAATCATTTTCCATTTAAATAGTGATTTAAATGTTCATATTTATAATTTTCAAGCAACAGTATTGAGAAAGGGAAAAGTGCTTGTAAAAATTATTTGTTATAATGTTTTTTTTTCTTTCTGTTTTTCTTTTTGATAGGATCCTTACCAAAATCGATTGACTCATTAGAAATTTCAAGAAAAAAAATGCTTGAACAAAATTCTACAATTTCAAATTTGTGTAATGTAATTATTAAATAAAAAATTGATTTGAGTTTGATCAGTTTTTTCTTCTGGTTTTTGAGAAACATTTTAACTTCAATATATTTTACCATATACTATACACAAAATTAAAATGCATTTCTTTGAAAAAAATGTAAATGTTTTTGTTTGCCTTAAGGTAAAAGAAGAATAAATATTTTTCATCTCAATGACCTACACATTTTTGCTCCTGTAAATGAAAAGATGCCAGGACTAAACACTTTCAATCAAGCTATTTCAATTTTAATTCTCATGTAGCATAATACCTATTCAACTAAAACAATACACATTTTTTTTTCAGAGACCACTCTATGCATTTGAATGTGGGTATGTGAAATTTGACATAAAATTAAAAATAATGATTAATTTAATTTATATCAAGAACTTGGAATTCTTCTATTCAACTTTAATAAATTGCTCCCAGAAATTACAGAAACAAGAAAGTTTTTTAAGTAAATTTTAAATTATTTTAAATTAATCAGTTTTTTAATCCTTGAAATAAATATCTATGAGTTATATCATCCAGTTTATGAGACATATGCACAAATGATTGTGCCATATGTCCATTGACTGAATTTAATAATTAGAAAATCTTGCCGCATCTGGAATACAGATACCACTCACGTAGGATAATCAAATTTCCACCAAATGATGTGATCTGAGGTTATCTAATCAATCAAACTTCTGATATAATAAAGAGAAAATACTGACATCAATTACGGGCTTAGTTTGATTAATTCTTATTACATGCTAGCAATTTTCTCTTGAGAGTTAGATTAACTTCCAACTATTACTGAACTTCCAGTAACATATTGTTGATGAATTGCAAAATTAATCATATTAGCTGTTTACATTTTCAGAAAGGTTAATTCAAAATTTAGGGTTAACTTTAAATAGAGGATTTATCATGCCCCTCTATTATTTTAATGAGAAATAAGGCTCGAAATAAGTGGCTTTAGCATAGAATATTAGTTAATTTAAAATGATATTTAAAAACTAGAATAGTTAGTTTCAAGGATAAATCGATATATAAAAAAGCATGAGATTATGAATATTCTTCTACTATATAGCGAATTGTGATTTCCTAATGTTGTGATTTTTCCTAATATTGATAAATATGCTTAAATGTTGGAAAATTTTCCTAAATAGAGACAAATTTAAAACAATTTTCACAAAAAAAATAATGTTCTAAGCTTAAGCAATTAAATCATAAATGTAGTTACACTTTTAATGCTTAACATGAAAAGAATATTTGTGAAGGACATTCTACATTTGAAATCAAACGTAGATTTTTAAGTATGCAAGTCGTAAATAAATAATTCTGTATATTCTGGCTGCAAATATGTGTGGATTATTTGGAGAAATAATTTGCGTTCTTTTAATTTAGATGAATTTACTTTCTTGATCTTCCCATAGCTTATTCATTTCAGTTGTTGATGATGATGGCTTTGTGTCCGTGTTTTCACGGAGAAGTGTGCAAAAACTTATAAAGAAAAAAAAAATAATGCATTGTACGTGTTTCCATGAAAGGGGGTGCAGTAGTTTTTGATGGCAAATACCCCTGAACACCCGAAGGTGCTTCAAATTAGCTCAAATGAAGATGAAGCACACACAAAATCGCTTTCATAGTCCCTTTTTTACTGGTGGGCACATTCATTTATCTCACAGATAGGATATAGAACAACCATGCTCGAACTGGGACACGAACTCGACATTGCCAGATCAGGACAAAAACATGCTACCCCTATGCCAGGACTCCGGACATAAGTTCTCTTACTTTTGATTAATGTAACATCAGCATGTAGTTGTCTTTCTAAATTAAGTTTATTAAATAGTGAATACCAAAGAAGTTTTTCAAAATTCCATCGTAATAAATCTTTTGATAGATGAAATATAAATAATTGATCATAAAAGTATATTATAAAAAATTAAGAAAGTGGGTCCTTTTATTTCAAAATGATATAAATTAAAAAAATTAAATTATATTTCATTATGTGTATATCGTTGCCATTATATTACTTGAAAATTAGCGGAACCTTTAAGAAAAGGAATTAAATAAGCAATATTGATTTAAAAATAGTAATAAAAATATGATGATAGAAGGCTATAATTCTTGATGTAACTGATTGTTGCCTTCTGAAATCCAATGGGATCAGTTATTACAAAATTTATTTGTGATGCTGGTTGAATTTCATATCCTTAAAAATTGCATAAGGAGCGTTTGTTTGGAATTAAGTTCTTTATACGTAAAGCAAATTTCTTTAAATCTGGATATTTAATTTAAAAGTAAGTTTTAAAAAATTCAAGTTAGAGCTGTGAACCCAAAAAATAGTTTTATTGATTAAAAATTGAAAAAGCATGAAGAAAATGAGGACATATATGATATATCGTATTAATAGAGCATATCCTTTAAGAAAACAACTTCTACTAATATCCATACAATCAAGAGATAAATGCATGATTAGTTTTTAACATTTTAAGCAGTAATTTAATTTTTAATTAATGAATATTTAATGAAGGCAATAGGTTATTAAAGCCACTCGTTGAACTTTGTTTAACATGGACGTATTAATGTTTTATAAAAATAAACGTGAAATGTTTTTAATGAAGTATATTGTTTTGAGCAGTGATCATCTGTCTAAGATAGCCCCTTTCATGCCAAATCAGTCTTTGAACTTCCTTAATATGAAATACTTGATATTCGCCTGCAGATAGGAAGTATAAATTACAGAATGCTATTTGAATCCTTTTTATAAATTATAAATCTATCTCCTCAAATTGATACCATGGTTCAAAGACTTTCTTTCTTATTATTTATCTAACTTTCTAAAATTATAACTCAAATCAAAAACTTCTTAAAGAAATGCAATATTCTGTCAATAGCTTAGAATTTTAGAGAAAGAAAACAATATCATCTTTTCTTAAAGGAACATAAATAAAATATCCATCTTCTTACAAAGCGTTGATTCATTCTATTTTTCAGACAGAGTTTTTCTGTTGGTCTTGGCTTGCACTCCAGGCTTACGCCTTAGGATACACGAACATAAAAATGTCAAAGACAAAAGTGGGTCTTTGAGTTTTGTGAAATGAAGAGAAGAAAAACGTAGTTTCGTCGACTCTGGGGAGTTCAGCCGGCAACAAATATCTGATAAACTTTAGGATTTTACTTCAAAACTCCGCAGAGAGATTTTAGAGAATATAGAGGATTGCCAGGTTTAGTTCAAAGATTTTGAAGGCCTGAAACGTGAAGATTATAAAGAACTTTGAAAATAAATATTGTTGACGTAGTAAGAAGTATTTTTCGTTGTTGAGAAACGCAAAGCAAAGGAATAGTCTACGCTTTCAAAAATAAAATAGAATAATCCAAAAGTTTTGCACGCTTTATGCTTTATTATTTCTTGTTGAAAACAATCTCTTTTTTTTAAAAAATATTTACTACCTATTTTTTTAAAGAATGAATATCATACAGGTTTATTCATGACTTTAACATTGCTGTAATTTTATTATTTGTTACAAAATTTGAATAAAAATCATTAAAGCATGGCATGTTTTAAAGAAAAACTAGTGACGAATAAAGTATGATTATAATAAATTTTAAAGTAAATAAAACATTTATCAATTTTATTTCTAAAACGTAATACAGTTTTTTCTTAATATCTTTATTTATTACGGTTGCCTCATTCTGAAAATTAAATAAATAAATTCACATGCAATTTCATTTGATTTTTTCATAAAATTGTTTATCGTCTTTGTGCTTACTATAAGGAAGTAACTATATTCCATAATTAAGAAGTTTGTTATATAACATATACCAAAGCTATCAATTGAAAGAAAAACTGGTTGCTTATTTTTTCTTTACATTTCAACCGAGTTGTAATCTTCATTATTTTGCCGATTTCATTCCATAATTATAAAACAATGTTGAGGTTGAACTTAAGCAAAGCAAAATATATGATGGCTATGTAAATAATAACTGAATGTCCTAATATGTTTTCACTAAACGATATCAAAAAGTTGGCTGAGAATTCGATTGAGCTAAAAAATATTAGAGCATGTATTATAATAAATAAAAGAAAAGAAAATTCTCAAATAATATTTGAAATATTTTCATTGATATAAGGATACGCTGTATATTGTGCTTCTGTTTGGCAGAAAATAAAATGAAATATTAATAAAATTTGAATTATTAATTTTACAACGATAGAAAATATGGATTCAAAACCATACAAATTCAAATTATATATAAATATAAATTCACACTGTATGAAATTAAATTCAATTATAAATTCAAGCTGTATTAAATTAAATTAAGAATATAAATTTAAACTATATTAAATTAAAATCTTCGTTTTCGAGATAAGAAAAAGTTTTCCACATTCGAGAAATATATCCACATTTCATGCATTTAAAAAAAGCAACGCATTTTTTTATCTATGGACTAAATTTGACTGTTTAATTGATGTTTGATGAAATACACGAATGTGATAGTAATTTTAGATATGAAGACCGCTATTTGAGCAAATCTAAGAGCTAGTACACTTATTAAATTTCAAAAGACTCCATATATTGAAAAAAGATCGAAAAATACCAAATAATTGAAATTTACTTTTGAATAAAAATTTAAAATGTTGATAAAAACTGAATACTGTTACTGATTTCCGCATAAAATTTTGATATATGCATTACTTCAGACAATAAGAGCATTTTTGGCTTATGAATGGAAAAAAAATTCAGCAGTTATTAAATTTCCAAGCAATAATAAGTACACTGTTAACGTAAGCAATACTAACTGCTGTGATTACCTACCGGATTATTGCTGGTAGCAAGACTTGAATGAAGGAATTCGGATCGTTGTGTTAGACCCTAATGAATGTCCAATAAAATTTGGCTTTATTAGTTGATCAATATGGTCACTGGCTTTGTGACATTAACTCAAGACATATAAGCACTTTAGTGAAAAGATAAAATCAATCAAATTTAAATTATAAAATGGAACTGTGATTTTTCCCTTCGGAGTGTTTTAGTGTTACAATAAGAGTATTTATTTTTCTTGTGACTAGAAGATGCTTTCAGTAATTTATTTGAATACTATTCGCTTATAATTGAAAACTAAATTTTAAACTTTTAAGCTAAGTCATGTCCATAGCTCTTAATCTAAACTTAAAATATACAGTATATATTTGGATGCTTTGACATTAAAAGAATCATCGTATTCTGAGCTGTAAATGCTGAGTTGGTAGAAGTCAGACACAAAGTGAAATCATAAGGAATAAAAACTTAGAAATAGGAGAACATATTCTACAGGTGCTCATAATTAAAAAAAAA
Organism: Argiope trifasciata; assembly: GCA_026543055.1. NCBI lineage: Eukaryota > Metazoa > Arthropoda > Arachnida > Araneae > Araneidae > Argiope > Argiope trifasciata. The sequence goes on from JAPMOQ010035588.1 coordinate 857,308, forward strand.
TATTTCAAAATTAATTCTGTGTTTTTTCCGTTGTTAAAAATAAAAAAGTTTATTGAAAAAGAGTAATCATTTATTTTCTACAAATGATGAAAGAAAATTCCTTTATGAATCAAATTAGTAAATTACTGTTTGATTTCTGATCAAAGGTCCTCTTAATTGTGAATGTTGAACCGAATTTTCTAAATAATAGTAATTAATGCTCATATACCCAAAAATAAATTATACAAATTAGAACATACTTTAATTGTTGTAATGAAATAGCATTGGGGGAGCCCCTAATTCTTGTTGCTGAACGAAAAATAAATTTGATATTAATTGAATCTCACCACATTCTTTAAATGAAAAACGTTTTCCTAAATTATGTAGAAATATTTAAAAAAGACTTTTCATTCCAAAGTACTTTGATAAAGGCAGTCAGATATAGTTATCAGTAACAAAAAATAACCATTGCGTTTATGACACATTTGCCTATCATTGAAACTAAAAATGCACTCTTTCAAATGAACAGAACAAAAAGGGAAATTCTTATACTAAAAACAAAATACTATCACACAGTTCTTATGCTACTAAAAGTTTTCTGGAATTTAGGGTTTTCTTTAGGATTTTTGTTTAAATAGAGAATATTTTATTGAATTTATTTAGATTTATTGAGTAAAATATAATTAATTATACATTTGTGTACATTCTGTTATTAAATGAAACTAATAGAGCAAAACACAGAAAGTTAATTCAGGTTCTAGTATGGATGATTACATCGATTCATTACATTAATAAAATATTCACAAAACATTAAAATATATAGAAAGTCCTATTTGCTGTAAACCTCCTTATTTTCAATTAATCAAAAGACAAGCACATATTTTTTATCGTGGGTGTATTAAATTCTTTCTTTAAAATTTTAGATTTTTGCACCCTAATTGCAAATTTAAAAAAATGCAAAAATTGGAAATGGATTTTAAAGTTTACAATTTTGTAACTTATTGTATTGCAATCCCTTAAAAGATTTACTTTTTTATGTTTTTTAAATGCGTTACAATTTTTTCAAAGATGGATATAAAATACCGAAATACTGAATTCTTCATACATAAGTCATGCCTTACAAATGCATTTAAAGAGAATAAAATTTCTTTACAGAATAAAACATATTTCAACTAAAAGGATTTCACAAGCTCCAAAATTTAGTAAATTCAGTTTAAGTGTCTTGAATCGGCATAAGTGTTTCTTGTGTGTCTCTTAAACATGGAATACGAGCATTTATATAATAGATACTATTTATGTTTTTTTTAATTCCATTGCATTAATTCATATAGGGTTTAATTATTGATATAAGTAAAAATGAGTATTTGTATGTCTCTTATGCATAGCCTTACCGCTCATTCGATTCCAATAATACTTTGACAACATATTGCTTGCACTTACACGAAGGTTATAGACATAATGCAATAAATTAAAGTATAAAAATTATTTTCGGATCGATTTACCACATCTATTTACCTTGGTTTATCCCCCAAATAACTCATCAAGGAGACACAGCAGATTCAGTAAAGATGTTAATTTCAGGCTAGACGTTAATATTCGTAGATATAATACTTAAATGTTATGTAAGTCATTTTCTGTGGTAACAGTCTTATTAGATAGTATGCTAACAAGTTTTGCGGGAAGCACTCCTATAGGATTGAAATTTTAATTAAAAATTTAATAAAATTTCAGAAATTAAGTTTAATTTTTTTGGCAGTGAAAGTAATATAGTACAAATAATTTTGCACCATCTTCCTTTTCAAAAAATTATCTTTTAAACTATATTAAATATTTTATTGCATAAATATATTTTCTATGTTTAATCAAGTTTAAAAGAAAATATTTTAATAATATTTTCTAACTTTAAACTTGGGAATTATGAACGAATATTTAAGGAATCACGAGATATAATAAACAGTTCCTTTCGTTACCTTTCTGAAAGAGCACTAAGTTTTACAATTCTAAAATAATACACAAATATAATACCTAAAAATATGTAAAGTAACGTAAATAAATGCATACGTAATCAAGTAAATTATTTCCAACATAATATATTTCAATCGTATAAAGTTTAGTTAATGCTATCCAATCAAAAATATTCTTTTATATTTCAAAAAGTACCAGCGTTATATTTTTTTTCTATACCTTAAATATTGAGAAATAATGTATTTAAATTGCTATTACTCTTAGCAGCTAAATTATTTTTATCTGTTAAATAATCCATAAAGTTATGATTGTTTTACGTGCAATTTAGCACTTTCAATAGCAAGTGCGATATCGCCTAGGGGAGCAGTAAAAGTGATAAGTGAGAAATATTTTTCATTTGTGTCAGGGTCACTGCAAAGACTAAAAGTTAGTATTAAGAGCATGTTCGGCATTTACTTTTAAAAAGTGATTTATAAATATTCAAGATCCCTAGTGAGAAATTCCTTCACTTTATCACAAAAGCAACCTGCTGTAACTAAAGGCATTACTGTACTCTATTTACTTTTTTCTTCTTTTAAAGATAAATGCTTTAGAACAGTTTATTTTTTATGGAGATTTTTAAATTTGGTGATAATGCTTCCAAACGACGATAACGGTAAAAGCAACGCTACATGTAGTAAGTATTTTACTTTTTTTATAAGCATAAGACATACAAATCAATCCAAAGCATTAATCAATAATCAATATCAATGCATCATTCAATGATTAATGCAATCCAATGCATCATTTGATCGAGTTATATAAATTTAATTTATCAATTGATGAATAGTTTCAAAATATTAGATCATGATTTTCTTGAATCATTGAAAACTCCTTTGACAACATTTTTTGATCATCTGTTGGTGTTTTATAAATGGGTTCAACTTATCAGATGTTATCTTGATGTAAAATTTGCTGATATCTATATGATTTTGAAATATATCCATTAAAAAAAAGAAGAAAAGAAAAATTTCTAAATAGTTTATTGGAGTGATATACAGGCTTCTGAGTGTTTTGTTTTCTCGCACATGAAATTCATGAAATGAAAATAATGAAACTGTTAAATCCATATTTAAGTTTTCAAATTTTTTATCTGTTCCTGAACATATTAACTTATGAACGAAATGAGTAGGTTGGCTTTAATTTAATATTTTCTCTTTTTAAAACTCTTTACTAGATTTTGAACTGTATTCATTTAAATTAAGTCACTCATTTTATCTGTATGAAATTGAACACATAAATTAATGCAGATGAAAATTGGTACAAGGTTTTACCATCAAATTATAGACCTCTCAAATTTTAAACAAAGTCTTTCATCGAGTTGACTGTCTGCACCTTTTCGTATAAGTGAAGGAGATAGTTAAGAAATATAATGAAAGAGGTTGACACTTTGATTACTGAAACTATTTAAATATATTGCAGTATTGCTGATTTTAAAATAAAATTTGTACAATTAACTGAAGGAATCGAAACCTGAGAAAGGTTGTGTGGTAAAGTTTGTTAGCAAATTGTTCGGAGTAATGAGCTTAAATATTTTATTATATTTATCTTTGGAATGGAAAGGGTAAAGCCACAATAGTCATTAAATGGGTGATTCAATTTTCAATCCACTGTGGATGCAATTATTCATTGGACTGTGATAGAAGATACATAGAAGTAGAAATTGAAGGAACATATTTTTGATAGAAGTCTTGCTTATGGTGCAAGATTCCTATTTCTGTTGTTGCAAGATCAGATTTAAAAGTTTGTGTTTATTTTTATTAATCCTAATGACATAGATTTTTCTTAAATGCATCATTGTCGTTTAACGTAGCATTTCTCATCTTTAAGGCTTTTTTATACTTGTTGAACAAGATCATCCTTTAATATTAAAGGTAACTGAATTTCGATTGTCTTGATTTTGCGGTAGATTTCGAATTAGTAATAAAAATAAATTAAAAGAGTGCTTTTAGAAGTGGAGAATTGTTTCTGAGTGAGATATGGATGTTTTTAGATGAAATAAATATTGTAAGCATTATAATAAGGTAAGTCATTTTAAGAATGACAACAATTTTATAAGTAAAAATAACATAGTTAAGAATGTTTATTATGTCTTAGTATTTCAATAAATTTTTTGATGAAAAAATAAGAAAATTACTACATTACATTTTCAGAGTGTTACTGTATATTTCTAGATGCATATTTCCAATTACACATTGCACTTATAGGAAAAAAACTGAATTTATCGAAAATAGAAAAAGTTATTACATTTAATTAAAAAGGAAGAACACATTTGCCATTGTCTTTTATGAAAGCCGCAAAAGAATAAATCGAAGAGAAAAATAAATTAAATGAAGAAAAATAAATTATGCAAAATGGATTTGATTTTGCGACGATTTGAAGAATTAAAAGATTTTTTTTTATTTGAAATGCAGCGAAATCCAACAAAATATACAACGGAAAACACAAAACTGTGAATGCTTTGAAAAATAGCTTTAAAAATTTTTATTTCATAAATGTAATAGTAAATACAAAAATGGTCTCTGAACTACAGCACATTATTAATAGCAGTATAAATCTCCTTAAATACACATCACAATAACTACTTAAGGCATCCGATTATGTTCGAAGGTAAATTCATGAAAAAAATTGAACTGTTTAAAGCTTTGGTTTTTTTATGTATTTTAAATTAGAATACAAAATGCTATAAATACAACAAAATTATTTTAAAATTTAATGTGTTTTGAGAAATAGGAAATTTGTTGTATATTTTAATGAAATTAACCCAAAATGGCTTGCATTCTACACAAAATTGTTATGCAGCAGCTCTATTTTTCTTTGTACACAACTTATAGAGTACAATAACAAATAAAATGAACCAAAATTTCAGAAAAATCTTGAGATGCAAAGAAGTTATAGGTAAAAATATACATATATGAATGTATTTTTTCCATAAATTCAAAACTTAATTTTTCTAAAAATACTTATAAATGAAAAAGTATTTCTCCAACAATAAAACATTTGGTTCATTTCATTACCCATATTATTAAAAAAATGATCTGGGAATTGGTGGTGGAGAATTTTAATGGAAATTAAAGTTTTAAGAAAACAGATTATAACAGATAAGACAAATTTTAGCTGAAAAATTTATGATCCACGATTCCTCAGGCCTTCCTTTCCTTAGAATTAGTAAACTGTTTTGGAAAGAGGAAAGTCTGAACTACAAGAAATAACAATTTAAAAAACATTCCCCAGTGTGGTCAATAATCAGTGTTTTTAACGTAGTCGGATACCTTAAATGTATCATTATCAAATATTCCTAGTAAGTAATTGTAATAATGATTCTAATTATTCATTTTTATAATAGTTTTAAGGATTCTTGAAAATCATTTTTTTGTAAATATATGAAATTGATTTTTTTTCGTAGAAATATTAGTTTATACAATTTTGGCTGTTTTAGTTTGTTACTTATATACCTTTTTCATATATTATTGTGTATTAATATGGGATAATATGGGATATGTAATTGGACATAATTAAAATGTATAAATTGCACTTTTTCACTATATTATTAGAAAAAATTGAGATGGAATAAATACTTTTCTTAAATATTCAATATTTTTCTGGGAGATTTTTTTGTACTTGTGATGGAAAAAATGAAGTATTTTTATCTCATTATTTCATTTCAAAATGTATCTTAATTATTGCTTATTGTTGAAAAAATTATAGAATTAGTATCTCTTATACGTACAATTGCTGTGATATTTAAAATATTTAATACTTTATTTTTCTAACAAAGCAATTAAAATAAATGCTTGTCAAATAATAAAATATAGGAAAAACTATTTTTTATCGTTTTTTAATCTTGAAATGGAGGATAAACATCCACTTTCTTTTGGTGTATTAAAATATTAGATTTAGCAGCTACTTAAAAAGTTTCTATTATTTTAATAAATTATAAATTAAATTAATTTTTTTCATTAATTTTATTTTTTTGAACGGATTTTACCCAGATATCCAACGAGATAGCATTCTATTAGTTATAGCTTTATTATTATAGAAACTATATACCTGTGATTTTCTAAAAAGTTGTAGATATTCATAGTGGATTCCTTCTTCAACCTGTAAGTAAGAATTTTATGGATTATAATATTTATAAGCTTATTAAAAGTACGTTGCTTGTTCCAAAATCTTATTAATTAAATAGCAAGGGCTAGTCGCACTAGAAATAGTTCACGTTTAAATTAAATGAGAGCATCGAAGTAGTTAGATTTATCGGATGAATCATGGTTATCAAATGTTGAAGTTTCGTCAACGATAAATCAATAAAAAGCAGGTTTCCTTTAACTACTGAAACCACTGCAGTATATTCAAAGTGAATCAGAAAATTTAATAAATATATCACGAACGATGAGATATATTGCACTATAAATAGAGATATGTTCTAAAACTGCAGATGTTTTAAAAATAAAATAAAATTTGAAGTGAGCAAAATTAGGCATCATGTGTAATGAAATTGAAAAACAAAAACAATGGAACATTGTTGAATTAATTATGTTCAAAAATTATTTTTATTCTGTAGAAGAAACAACTACTTTTTTAATAAATAACATTGACTGCATGATTAAGCATGTTTTTTTTTTTAATTCTATGAATAGGAATATTTTATATATGCATTGCGGATCATCAGTTCTATTCAAATTTTAGTAACACGTAAATGTTTAAGGATATCTTTGCTTTTTATTGTAAAATTTAAATTTAACATAAAATGCCTAATACCGATTTCACTATTTACTATGGTTTTCATAACAAATCAATAAAGTCTTTAAACATACCCATATCATTAACTCTATGATGCGTCAGAAAGCACAAGGATAAAAAAAGTCGAAACTGAATCACCGAATCGTCACTACATCAACATGAGGGGTAACTATGGTTGAATCCTAATTACCACCACCGGCAACAGTACAATCCTTCCCTAAGGGAGTTATTTCTGTCTTCGAGAGGAGGAGTCGTTAATCCTCTAGAGCGGAGAGAACTAACCCCTATATCGTTGGCTGCTGATCCTCAATCCGACGTGCTCCCTTGTCATTCAACCAATATCAAAATCACTTACAATGACCTTTATACATGAAACAATATGCAATAGTTTACCAAACACCCGGTTGCAAAAATGTCCTTTCTGATTGATATAAATAAAAAAAAAACTAATAATAATAACAAAACAGAATTTATATTTCATTTATTCTAATAACTTTGGAATAACTTAATAACTAAATATGTAGAAAATTAAGTTAAAAACAATTTATCTGCTGATTTATTTTCTATGTTTTTAGATTCTGATCTAAATGAGATAACAGAGAGCAAATAAGGGTTTTTTTCAGATTGAAAGCGAGATGGATTTGAATTTAAATGTACAAATAACAAATTTTTATAAATAAATGAGACAAAAGAAAAAAATATGTCTACCGATTATACCTAGAATTTTCTTTGAATGTTATCAAGAATTTTATCCAACCCATGTTTTAAAAATAATTATATAATGTCTATAACTAATCAAAAGGAAGAAAATAATGAAATATTTTTTACAAATTTCAATTGCTCTTTTCCGTAATATTTGAATTAAAAAAAATACGAACATGTCAAATCATTCAACTACAAATGAATCTTTAATCCTTATGTAAAGTAATATAGAAATTAGTAATAATATATTCCAATATCAGATTAATTCTGAAAAAAAAACATTGAATGAAAAAAAGTGCAGAATTAAAAATGAATTTCCTGTTTTTAAACATAAAAAAGCTCAAAGTTTTTAAATCCGAAATTCTCGAAAAATATCGATATTTTACTATTTTTTATTTTCTTTGCAAATCAGGTCATATATGTTAATTAGACATGTTTTATATTAACGTGTGATGAATCAGTTGATTTTGGAATTTACAATTTTTTATTGTTTAAAAGGAAATAAAAAAAACTTGGTGATTTTACGTTATTACCTAAAAATATGCATCAGGTAATTACGGAAGAATGAAGCTTGCATAAATTATTCATTTCACCTTTCTAATTTATTTTTAACATAGATTTGTTTCACTAAAATAATAATATTTTCTTTAAAGAGCTTGTATTTTCAAATGTCAGATATCAATTACACTATTAAAATTCAATATTCTCATACAGTCACAAGATACATTATGTATACACATACATAAGGAAAACTCCATATCATCATGGCCATTTAACTTCTATTTATATCTTCTGAAATATAATCATGCAACTTTTTTAATATAAATTGTTATCTATATCTTTTCCTAACTTTCATACTTCTTGATACAAGAACAGACCTAAAGATAAGGAAAACTTATCTGCTACTTTTAGCTGCAACTTTTGCGATACATACATCAGTGATTCTCAGTTTCCGGTAAAGAGGGAAATCAGAGAAAGTTCTACTCAACTGTTCTCAGGAAAGAAGGTGTTCAATCAAGGTGCAGATCGATAGACAGCAAAGGCACGTCGACAAGAAAACCTCTCCCACTACCTCACTTTGGCATTTTCTATCCAGGCATAAAAAGTAATCACTTCTGGGGCCCCGTTTACCCCCAAATTATTATCGGGAAATAGGGGAAAATGCTCACTTAAGAGTCAGATGTATTTGCATTGCTTTGTACCATTGAGCGAAGGGGATAAGGCATTTGATATCTGCATGACTTTTGATGTTTTAAATAATAGGAAATGTATGATGTCTCAATCAATGGGTGTCTACAATGAATTTCATATATTGCATTGAGACACTTCTGGATATGAGGAAGACGTATTCACTGAGTTGAAAAAGATTATTAGAAAATAAAGAAGTTATCAGAGAGTCAATATAAATATTATAGTTCTGTTAGAAACTGAGCTTCTTATGTTGTAGTTAAACGAGCTATTGACTGCGAAATATTGTTATTCAGTAAAATATTCGGTGGTGGTCAATAAAGATTTAACTTTTTAAAAGGGGAAAAAAGTTTTTGTTGCTGTTGTTATCAAGAAGAAAATATTGATGTGGATGTAGGAGCATGTGTGTAAGAAGCAATCTTTAATGATAAACAACTAGGAATGGATTTTGCAGATAATGCCAATTTCTTCAAAATATTTATTATTAAATAATGCATAATTACTGTTCCCTCTATCTAATAAATTAATTTAACCATCAACTTTTCTGAATTATTTTTGAAAAATTACTTAAGTTTTGGTGCAGTATAAACCCAAGAAGTAGAAAATAATAACTAAAATTAATTCATTAATTAAATTATTAATCAAATATTTTTAATTGAAATGTTTACTGTTTTTTATTGGAAATATGTTCGTGGCGTTCGTTCAATTACTGTTAGAACTGTTACAAAATTATGTGCATATTTAATCATTACCATGAATATTTATGTATCGATATCTGTATTAATATGAGATAATTAGAAAAATTAGTGAATTTTTGTAATAGCGTTTGTTGTTAATTTGGTTTAAAATAGTAAAAATTGTTGGCAAGGGAGGATCTTAAAGTGTTTCTATAAGTAGTGCCACTTCCTGTCATATATAACATTCAAATTAGAAGAAAAAATTCGTTTCTATTACATACATGGGTTTATTTGTCTACATTTGGCATATTAGTATGTTATGCATTTGTTTGAGCAAAGATGTCTATGTCCTGATACGTCACAAAATCTACTACTCTTATTTGCCCACAAAATTAAATATGCACCAAGTCTAATTTTTAAAAAAAATCAACGTGTACCCAAAGGGATAAAATAGTAAAACTTGTTGATGGGGGAGGATATTATAGAGCTCCTATAACTAATAGGATTTCTTTTAATATAATATATAATTAAAATTGCAAGAAAAAATTTAGGTTTCTACCATATGAACGATTCCTAATTATCTAATAATGAAAATTCTCACGGATAGTTCTGAGCACTATCTACTTATCCAGGAGATACTTCAAATGTAAAATATGAATACTCGTATCCGTTATATCTTTCTTGTACTAGAAACATTTCGCTTTTCTACTTACATTGTAAAGAGCAATATAGATAATGAATTATAAAATTTAAGAAAACCAAACTTTTTAAGGAAGCTAGAAGGAATGAAAAAATGTTAGAAAAATAATGAAAAAAGTAGAAGAGCGCCTTGAAAAAGTACACCACAGCTTACTTCAGATTCACTAGTGCCTGGTAAAGTCAATGTTGCCAATTATTCCTCGTTAAATCTATATTTTTTGTTACCGCAGTATAGTTATTTTATTCTTAGACCCGGAATGTACAGAAAGTCTTCAAGAAATGCGTTTTCTTCATCTCTTCATTAAAGCTGCATTATATTCGTTTATAGAGTTTATATACAATATTTCAAGAATAAAACTGTTTTACTCTGTTTTCATTGACTTAACATATACCTGAATAATCTCGCTTGAATAAAAAACATTAGGAATTGGAAAAGAACTTAATTATTCAAAAATAATAGATATTCTTTAAGTTGTTTTAAATATTATAATTTCGTCATTCAAAATTTAGATTCAAATACACTTATTGGATATCATTATAACCTAAGCTCTTCTAATTATTTTCTAATACTATTTTAACAATGTGCGGTGCATTAAACTCACTTTAGTAAAGCGTTATCAAATTTACTTTTAAAAATCTGATAATAAATCAATAAAAAGGTAAGATATTTCACTTACCTATATCATTTTGGGACGCCGGTATGTAGAGAAATGTCAATAATACAATCCATGAACGGTTTAAACGTTATTACGACGTTTATTTCTTTTCATAACACAGACACACACACATCACAAAGAAAACACACTCAAATACACCTCAACACATAACAATATCAGGTACACATTACAAATTGAACCTTTCGGTTCGAATATTCAATATCTACTGAATTACAATTGGCGCTGCAGTCGCCTAACGTAACTCATCCAAATGGGCGGGGTTTCGACATTCTCCCACCTTTGGATTTGAAGGTATCCTTATAATCCAAAATACAATGAGGTTCTGAAAAAAACTAAAACATAGAAATTAGCAATACAACATTAATTAGTGATTTAAACAATTAATTCAATGAAGAAATATTTAAAGTCTTAAAAGAGTTCTTTTTAGTTAGAGTCTCTATGATAGTCTCTTTCTGAGTTTAAGTGCTCGTCCATAACGAGAATAACGCACTTCTTGCGAAACAGGAACAGAGTCTTGGGCACGACAAGGAATCTCCTCCTGTTGTTCACCAACTAAATTGTTCACAGGCGGAAAGTCATTTGAAGTCACCTCTAAAGGATAAAGTCGTTGAATGGGTCTTAGGAACCTTCCAGATTGGGTTTTAAGTTCAACAAGACGCACCCTTCCATCTTTGCCTGGAATTGTCTTTTCCACCTTTGCCAAAGGCCAGTTGATTCTTTTGCTGTTGGAATCTCCGACGAGAACAAGATCTCCTTCCTTGATTGAGGACTCTCTTTTGACTTTGGAATAATCTTTGAGCAGTCCTAAATATTCGTTTCTGAAACGTAATTTCAGATCTTTGCGTAATTTCAATCGATAGAGATATCTCTTGTTCAATTTTTTGGAATCAAGAGCATCGAGTTCTGGCACACCAACCTCTTTAATTTCATGTAGAAACATAGAAGGTGTAAGTGCTGATAGGTCGTTGGGATCTTCCGAAACGTAAGTTAACGGTCGAGAGTTTATCATTCCCTCGGCTTCGCACAGCACTGTAGTTAACTCTTCATCATTCAAATAAGCTTTTCCTAGAACTTTTCTGAGAATAACTTTTAACATTCCCACAAGTCTCTCAAAGAAACCTCCCCACCAAGGGGCGGAGGGGGGATTGAATTTCCAAATAATTCTTTTACCTAGAGCAAAATCTTCAACTTTACCCCAATCTATGCTCTTGAAGAGATTTGCTGTTCCTACAAGATTGCTACCATTATCCGAATACACCACTGATGGGTGTCCTCTTCGAGAAATAAATCGGCGAAAGGCCATTATAAAATGGTCGGTGGATAGAGATGACACAATCTCCAGATGCACAGCTCGGTAGATGGCACAGGTGATTAGTACCACCCAACACTTTTTATCTCCTTTTACAAAGAAAGGTCCACATAAGTCCACACCTATTATTTCAAACACAGCCGCATCCCTGACCCGATCTTCTGGGAGTGGGATGCTCACAGTTTCTAAAGGTTTTGAGAAAAATCTTTTGCACTTTGTACAATGTCTGATAGTATCTCGAACAGTCTTTCGGCTTTTCACTATCCAATAGAATTCGCGGAGGTGTGACATCAACGTTTGGGTACCGGCATGATGCAGTTCGATATGTTTGTCCATTATCAGTTTCTTAACTATCTCGTGATTGCTTGGCAACAAAATGGGGAAACGAAAAGTTTCCAAGTCTTTTCTTGATGTTATTCTAGTCTCAACGCGTATTAGACCATCAATGCCCTTAATAGTACGAAAATTCAGTTTGTCATCGGTGAAAGATTCTCTTTGTACTTCCTTTAATACGAATTTTTCGGAAGTTTCTATTTCTTCTACTTCTAATTTTCCCTTCTTTCTATCTCTAGGATTTCTTTGTAAGTTTTTACAAAATCGTAAGACGTAGGAAAAGATTCGTACGATCTTATTGAAGGACGATATTTTCTGGAAAACTTCAAATCGATTGGACGTTATGTTTATTGTTGATATCACAGTCCTTTTCCGTTCTGAAAGAACGACTTCAATATCTGGAGAAAGTTCACTAGCTGGCCAATCTTCGACCGGGAGCTTTAACCACTCAGGTCCCTCCCACCATTGGGATTTCAACAAATCTTTGGATTGCATCCCCGTGAAGGCAAATCCGCAGGGTTATATTTACCTTGAATATGCCGCCAATCTTCAATATTAGTTAACTTTCTAATCTCATTTACTCTGTTTGCAACGAACGTGGCCCAATTGTCAGTCTTTGTTATCCAGTACAAAGCGTTCATTGAGTCAGTATACAAGAAAGTCGGCAAGTTCTTTAAATTTAGATCTTCCTTAACAGTGTAAGACAGTCTGGCTCCGATAGTACACGCAAGGATTTCTAGTCTGGGTATTGTTATCGGTTTTAGGGGAGCTACCTTCGATCTAGCTTGCAATAGTTGGCAGTTAACTATTCCATCTTTAACGTTTCTGACAAAAATCGAAGCCGCGTAAGCAGACTTACTCGCGTCCACAAACACATGCAAGGACGTATTCTCATCTATTTCGGGTATTCGTCGCGGAATTTCGATTTCATTCAGATATTTTAATTCACTAGCCCATTTTAGAAATCTTTTCCCTAAATTTTGATTAAGTTCTGTATCCCAATTAATTTTTTCCTTCCAACATTCCTGCAAGATTAACTTGGGTATTAGAGTAACAGGGCAAGTAAACCCAATGGGATCAAAAATTCGACTTAGCAATGATAAAACGGATCGTTTACTGAGGAAAAATTGATTTTCTTCCTTTATCTCACAAGATAAAGTATCACTGTTCAAATTCCATTTAAGTCCTAAGACTGAAACGATTTCTTTATAATCTTCTTCCGACATGTTCAAAACCGAAATTTCCTCATCATTTTCCGGCCTGTTATGCCTCCAACCCCTAAGATCAAACTGTGCAGATGCCATTATATCTGTTGATATTGAAATGAAGGAATTAACTTCTTCGATAGTATCCATACTAGCAACGCAATTATCAACATACATAGAATTTCTAAGTTTTAGAGCTGTTTCTCTTTTTGATTCCTCTACATTTTCTAAGTGATAATTGATAGTTGCGGCGAGTAAAAATGGGCTGGCATTTACGCCAAAAACAACTCGACAATGAGAATATACGATAAGCCTCTTAGGATCACCCTCCTCCCACCATAAGAATCGTAGGAATTTCTTGTCTGAGGGATCAACTTTTATTTGTTGAAAAGCTCGGCGAATATCCGATATAACCCCAAATTTCCCTAGTCTAAAGTTATTAATCAGTTTAGGGATCAGTACTAAGTTGTTTGGCCCCTTTTCAATACATTGGTTCAAGCAAACCGAATTTTGCCTATCCCTTGCAGAGCCGTCAAACACCGGACGAATTTTTGTAGTAGAGTTTTCTTTAAAAACCGGACGATGAGGTAAATAATGCCCCTTTTCTTTAATTAATTCTTCCGCATCAACAGGTTCAATTAATTTTTCAGCTTCCCATTCTTTGAATACGTTTTCGTATTCTTGTAGACAATTTCTTTTTTGAAGAGCTTTAACGCAAGATTTTAACCTCCTTTCAGCAACGTTTCTATTGTCTGGCAAATCAGGATGAACTTCTAACCAGGGGAGTGTCACCTGATACCTACCGTCTTCATCCCTTTTTAACGAACGAACAAAATGATCTGTTGCTGTTTGTTCAATTTCCGCTCGCGTTTGAGAAATATTCGGCTCCGTAATTCCGAGAGAATCAAGCGACCATAAGTCACAAATTTTGGAGTCACTAACATGAAGGGACAAAAGCGCTTCATCCGCGCCAAGATTCTCACCCGTTTTCCCCATTAACGTCCAACCCAATTTGGTCTGCATGGCTACAAGTCCATTTGTTAATTTTTTTATTTCTCCTGTAAATAATTCCCCGGCATAGTTCGCGCCAATCAATCCGTGAATCTCATTTGCATCTTTATCAAATAAACATAAGTTTTCATTTACAGTTAAATCACTTGGATAAATTCCGTGCGCTTTAAATGAGTCAATAATTTTCTTATTATCCAATTTCGGAATCGGTGTACAGATCGTTTTTTGTTCCAAAACATTTAAAGTGCAAGAAAAACTATTATCCAAACTGTTTAAATTGATGACATATTTTTTATGCGATTCTTTTTTCTTTATCCCTCCAAATAGACCATGAACAATAATTTCCTGTCCAAGGCTCTTTAATTCAAGTTTCTGCACAGCAAATGCCGATAGATAACTGGCAGAACAGCCAGTATCTATCAACATTCGAATCAAATGATTTTTTCTTCCCCCCGAAACATTAACTACAAGTGTTTGTAACATAATTTTCTCCCCCCCAGTAGAATTTCCTAAAACGTAATCCTTGTCTGTTTTATTATTAGAAATATCCGAAACATTTTTTTTCTTTATTTTTTGTTCCCGGAAACACATGATGGTAACGTGTCTCCCAGAGCAAAAACCGCATTTCAATTTTGCCCTACAATTGGATGACAAATGTCTTATTTTTATTTTATCATTTAAGCAACGAAAACAAGAGCCAGACGCCTTACATATATCAATTTTGTCCTCGATGCTTAGGCCACTATCGCATGAAGCAGAGCAATGTTCATGAGATTTACAAAATATGCATTTTTTATTTTCTTTTAATATTTTTTCTTCTGGCGACGATTCGTTTATTAAAGCAGATGCAGTCTGACCTTGTGACCTTGGATTGGTATTACTCATTCTATGTGTTTTGACTTCCTGAGGAAATGGATTTATATTTATGTACGTTATTTCTCTTGCTATTAGTTGAGAGGATAGAAATTCCAATAGCTCATCAATTACAGACAGTGTAGCGCTTTTGGTTCTTTTATTAAACTCTAACAACAAATCTTTGGGTAACAATTTTGTTAAAATAGGAACTAAAATGTTCGAATATGTTTCCTTCTTAACTGATAAACATTCCAAGCTTCTTATATTTTTCTGAATATGATCAAACATGTTTCGGAATGTTTTGACATCATTGGAGTTCTTTAGTGGGGGCGTATGAATGAGTTTTTCAATAAAAACATTAATTAAAATTTCTTCATTTCCAAAACGTTGCTTTAAGAGCTTTATTGCGTCGTCGTAATGCTCATTTTTTAACGAAAGGCCATCTATAACGCTAAGAGCCGGCCCCGCTAACAATGATCTCAAATAAACGAATTTGTCTATTTTGCTCAAATTTTCGTTTTTATTGATTGAAGAATCAAAGCAATTCCAGAAATTTGTCCATTCTGCGACATCACCATAATATTTTGGAATTGTCAATTTTGGTAATTTCACGCGATCTTTTTCCATTCCTTGAATGAAAGAAGTAGAATTTTGAGATATTATTTCATTGGAAGAAGTATTTGACACAGTTTCTTTATTTAAATTCTTTATGAATCGCAACGTTTTAAATTTTATTTTAGTTATTTTGTCTTGGTATTCTTCGACTAATTTATATTCTTCATCAATATCCTCTACTTTAATGAGGTTTCCTATTTGAGCATCGAGAGTTTTTAACTCCTCAATTTTGTTGTATAAAATCTCTAGTGCTTCTTCTAATTCACAGACAGCAATGTCTGGGGAAATTAGATCGTTTTCTATTTTTGCTATGTGTTTGGTGATCGATGCTCTGACCGCGCCTCGTCTCCTTTTCAATCTGTTTAACTCGTCCTCGGCCATATCAATAAATGTGTTTTTATCGTTTATCTCAGCTTTAAATATGTGAGTGTGTGTGTTTTCTATTGGTTTTAATATGTAGCGTCTATTTCTTTTTCATTACAGATCAATGTAAACAATACATATAAAACCTCTCAAAAAGTCAATAAAAATTTCTCTATATCAATAATGGCAGTCCCTGTTCGGGCGCCAAATATCAAATTTACTTTTAAAAATCTGATAATAAATCAATAAAAAGGTA
>JAPMOQ010035588.1:874320-903566 GCA_026543055.1 Argiope trifasciata
TCGGAAGAGCTCAAATTAAGGACGGTTAATTAACAGGAATGAAAGATGGGTTATAATTTCCTGAAGTGTTTATCTAAAATGCTGTAAGATATTTGGCAAAGATCTCATTCAGTGTTCAAACGCGATTTCGATTAATTTGAGAGAGATTAATTTTTCTTTTTCTGTATGTATGTGTGTGTTTACATAAGAAAATTAGTTCAAGAGATTGAAGATAATTTTCTGATCTTCGCAACAGTAAATAGTAGATTAATTTCTTGCTTACTAGATAGAAAAAAAATCGAAGAATTTCTCTTTTCGATATTTTAAAATAAATGCTGTAATTGAAAAAAAAAGTACTGGTGGTTTGATTATTTTTAGTTTGGGGTTTAAAGATGCATAGAGTAATAAAATCAAGAGAATTTATTTTTTATGTTTATAGGAAATTTGGAAAGGGGAATATTCTTTATTATCTTGATGAATTTATCATTATTTTGATTTATTTTAATATTACATTTAGGAATAATTATTTTGGCGAGTATCATCTTGATTATTATAATGATTAATTTATTATCGATTGTTATTTCCGTGAATTTCTAAATTTATTCTCTAAAAAGAGTTTTTCGTATTTTAATATTATAGTTAAGATGAATACCATTACTATTAATACCATAACTAATTTAAAATGAATCATATATATTAAAATAAATATAATAGAACTATACTATAGAATGCATATTTATATTATAGTTAAAGATTGTAGCAAAGTAGAAGTGTTAAAGCTGCTAATATAGTGCTGAATATAATATTATAAATTTGTCGAATCTATGAATCCAACATTTAACTAAAAAAACATGTCTAATAAAAGAAAAAAAGTTACTTTTTCAGAATATTTCATCTGTCGCCTTTTGCACACAATGCCAATGTATACAAAGAATTTCTAGCATATATATTTCTATTCAACATGTTCAGTAATAATAAAGGATTTTAAATAAAGAATCCACCATAACTTTTTAATATTCGAATAAATATTTTATAAGCAAAAAGAAAGCATAACTTTTTCTTGAAATCCATGGAATTTTTTGCATTTTGCGTATGATGTATGAGGCAGGAAATACAACTGTAGAAAGCAAAAATCATGAAAAAAATTTGTACCCAGTTAAAATAAAATGTAATTAGATATTTTTCAAAATATTACTAATCTTCAAACTTTCTATATGCAGTTGAATGTTATTATGTTTATTGAATGCATAATCATTTGTAAAACATATCTCAGAAGCCATAATGCTCACTGGCTTTTCGATGTTAATAATGCATTAAAATGTGTTGAAATTTAATTAGATAAATTACACAAGATAATGATTTTCAACAACAGCAAGTTTAAATAAAAACAGATAGTAATTTTTTGAAATGCTTCTAAGCTTCTGTTTTCCTATACATAATCAAATGATATTATATTCATTGAATGCATAATCCCTCATAAAAGACATATCAGCAGCCATAATGAGTTTTTAATACTAATACGGCATAAAAATATTTTTAGATTTTTTTAGATCAGTTACAACAATTTTAAACAAAATTTTATAATGAGGCAGAGATCCACACCCATTAGCACCGATTTTAATTTGGTCATTTTTTTACCTCATTGAATGTTTCTAAATGTAAGTAAGATTAATATTTCAAGATAAATTTTTTATGAATATATGTGTATAATTATTTCTTTTATAAAGTACATAAAAGAAAAATGATGAATAAGTTATGTTCTATGTAATTATATATAATTTTAAATTGAGTCTTAATTTTAATTGCATCAAGTTATTCCCCTTTCCAAAAAAAACTGCTTGCATAATTAATTTTAAGAATTAAATATCGATAAAATTTTCAAGTGACTAAAAGTAAAACTTCATTTATGAATATATATAATTTATTACAATTGTATATAAATATTTATAATATTTATAAAGATAAGTAATTCAATTTAACAATATAATTTAAGTTGGATGAAAATTTCAATTACAATAATTAACTATTCTTTCCTAGAAAACCATGTTTATAAATTAATTTAAGGATAAATTATTTATTTGTAAATAAAGTTAGATGTGTACTTATAATTTCATTTACAAACTACATAAAAGCACGAGGTTTCGAAACTGAAAAATAATTTTGTTTTCAAGTAATTTAAGTTGAATTATAGTTTGAATAGCAATACTTAATTTTCCTTAGCTGAAAAAAATTATCAATAATTTAATTTAAGAATAAAATATCCAAATAATTTATACGTGAATAAAATTAAATGATAATTTATAAACAAAATGATAGCATAACGATTTGAGAATGAAAAATAACAGATATACTCAATGTAATTTAAGTAGAATCATAGTTTTAATTGCAATAACTAATTCTGGGAAATGCTGGAAAAATGTGTGTATAACTTATTTCAATCTCTGACGAAAGATCCGGTGTGGTATGGAGAGATGGGTGCCAGTTCAATTGTCGTCCTCGTCATCTGACCGGGTTCAAAATTACGAGATCCATCCCAAAATAACCCTCGTGTTGCTTTAAACAGGACTTAAATATAACTAAACTAAAAAAACTAAACAGACGAAAGATTAAATTGTGAGATTTCACACTCAAGAAATTTAAGAAAATAGTTTTAAAGGGAAAACAGAACTTTCTCATTAGTTTTAAATCCTATAAAGAAAAGGAAATGTTTTCCATTAGCTTTCAGATCACAGTTACGAAACGCCAAAGAAAACTTTTCTAGCTAAAAAGTATAAGCTGGGAAAGATAAGTCACAAAAGAAGCTTAATGAACGTTCGAAGAAGATCAAAGGATTTTTTTTTCTAATTTGGAGACAATTTTGCCTTAGCGAAAGTGTTTTATAATCTTATCAAAATCCGCCCCTGTTTCAATACCCTCGCCCAGTAATCGCTTTAAAGCGCCCAAGTGAGCATTAACATCACTTTTTTTTAAATATTAAAAAATAAATAAATAAGCATGGAATTTCTAAATATTGAAGGAAATAGTTTTTAGAAGGCATTGGAATTTAATAATTAAAATAAAGCTTTAATCATTTTGAAGTATATGGTATTTCATTTGCAGATTTATTCAATTTGATAAACAACAGGTTAATTAAAATGCGAAATTAGTGAGAAATAAAAGAAATGCATTGATTGGGAAATAATCTGCTGTAGTTAATTATAATTTTTGAATTTTATATACAATAATAATGATACAATTAAATATTATGCTTGATTGCATTATTTCAGAAGTATTTTGATTCATTTTTGACAATTTTAATTTTTTGAATAACTTATTTAATTAGATTTAAGTTTCCAATGTTTTTCCAATACATATGAATATTCCTAAAAATTTTTTGAACTTAATGTGCAATTCTTTTTATATTAGGATATTCGTGATTAAAAGCTTTAAGAATTCTACAAATATATATATTTTTTTAATCTTTATACAAAATTTTGTATTCTTCTGCATTAAAGTTCGTTTTTCAGAAAGCTTTCCTTAAAAAAAAATATTTATCAAGGAGAAGCATTTCACCCCTTATGTTTCATACATAATCTATTAAACAACCATTATTTTAAAAATAAATATTTAAAAAACAGTAATAAAGGCATTTCATATAACAAAACATTATTTTTTTCAAGAGAAAATATTACAGATCTTAAAAACTACTTTAGTGTTCTTTTTAACAAGGTGCCTTCCTTTATTTCACAATTTAACTATTCTTAATCCATACTGTGAGTAATGTATTCCCAGTGTTCGAAGATTACAAATAAATATTCAAAAATATAGTATCTATTAAAACATAGAAGCTTATAAAATGCATATTGATCCTTAATAATCTGAAATTTCTCCTGAATATGATAGAAATAATTTTTCAATATTCTCTTTTAATTTATGTTTAATGAATTCTTTTGGCTAATGTAAATTCGAATTGATTATTCCATTCGAAAAATATTGTCTTTTCTAAAAATTTAAGTTTTGAAATATCTATTTTATACACCTGTTTAAAAATTTAATTAAAAATTTATATTTCATTTTTAATTAGTTTTTAATTAATAGATAAATATTTTTACTGCATGATTCTTTTTAAAAAAGTCAGTGTTTTTATATTGAATGAATTATAAATATATACTTTATGATTATACCAATAAAAAAAACTCAAAATTGTGAAAATAATGATATGTAAAATTTTTACAATAAATGCCGTAAGAAATAGTTGCTTGTAATAACTTCAATTCTATTTTTTCAGATATTTTATATTCCATTTGTCTTGCATGAATATGTTAGGAAGCTAATACAATATAAAAAAAAAGTTTTCATGAAAGGTAACAATTTATTAACATTTGCCTTTTTTGTGTGAGAAAATGAAAGAAAATTATGTGTAACTATTCCTCCTTAAAATTAGTTACTTTTAAATATTTATAATAAAATAGAATAGTTCTATAATTTTCAATTTTAAGCCACGCATGCACCTTGGTTCTCAGAGTGTAACTTTAGTAACATTGTCTTATGTGAAGAGATACATTAGCATATGAAAAATATGCGTTTAAACCAAATTCGTTCAGTTATTATCTATGAGATGCTACAATAGTTTAATAAATGAGGGAATGTTGTAATACCAAATAAATAAATATGACCCTGGCGCCCTGGCATAGGGGTAGCGTATCTTTCCCGTTATCTAGACGTTCCAGTTAAGGTATGTTTTTTTTTAAATTTCTATCTGTGAGTATTGTGAATGTGCCTCCCTGTAAAAAGGGGTTATGCAAGCGAATGTAAAGCATGAAGTAGCTAAGTCGTACTTTTGGCCCTATTTGGTGGTACTGAAAAAACTAGTGACGCCAATTAGGATCAAATCACTGAGAACTATCGGTCGGTGGGCTTGTAAAGTGCCATGGGTAACAACAACAATTAAATATGACAATTTTTTAATTCTGTGTTTGAAGTTATATCTTGCTTTATATATGAAACCTCTGAAAATGTCAACTGGAACAGGCTAATATTAGGTGAGATAAGTAAGCCATTTCAACTGAAGTATTAACAAGGGTCACGTTTCATCCATTGTTATATTTTAAGTTTTCTGAAAATGTATTGCTTACTATTTGTTTGTTTTTAATTTTAGTTATTTAATTAATCTTACTGTATTGTTTTCTGTCCATAAAATGTGGACAAAGAAGAAGAAAATCAATTGTTTAGAAATTTAATTAATTGTTTACTTTAACTCCGATATATTTGAAAACACTACGAGTTAGCGGAAGGGTACATTTATTTTACTATGAATAGTAAGAGGAATTGAATATGTAATGAAAATTTCCCTAAAAAGTAATTTGGAAAAGGTTTTTGAATATTTCTTTTTTAGCTCGGCATTGAAATCGAACTTAATGATTCTGATTATGCATGTTCCCTAGAACATTTAAGTTTCAATTTGTAACGCATTTTATTTCATATGAAAAATTGTAATAAGTTTTTTAATAATTACTTAAAAAAATTTTGTATTCAAAACTGGGTAGTTTCGAATACATGCATGTTTATATATGTGCATTAATAACATTTAAGAGAAAAAATAACAAATGAGTTTCTAAGCAAATTCTTATAAAAATAGTGAAATAAATATTTTTTTCAATTATTTATTTAAGTTGTAACTAAGTTATAATGAAAAAATTCTTTAAAATGTAAACAATAGATTTTTTTTATAAACTATCACTTTCTTTAATGTTTGGTTAACATTAAGAAAATCTATATCTTGTAATATAGGCTCATTTAGCAGTAATCTATCTATGTTAGAATTTTAATCTCATTTTTTCATCATTATAATGTTATTGTTCAAATTCTTTTTGTATAGATTTAGAAATATCAACTTTTTAAAAACATAAATCAATTTTTAAAAACATATTGATTTAAAAGTATTTTAAAAGTGATTTAAATAATGAACTATTCTCTTAGAATTTTTTGAGGTAACATTTTTGTTTGGATATTTTAATTTATATATCTGAAATCAAATGCCTAATTCTTCTGATTTAATTAAAAGTTTTCTTCAAAAATGGCCAGCAAATATTGAACATTGAAAAAGAAGTCCTTTTCAAAATTATCAAATTGAAGAGTTTCTTTTTATCTAATTTTACTTTCTTCTTATTTTACTGTCTTGTTTTTCTTCTTATCAAATTTTGCTTTTAGATTTTTAAAAAATGTAAATTCCTCACCTGTTTACATTTAACCACAGAAATAAACTAAATTTGATTGAAATTGTATTAAAAAGTTCAATACACATCACTCTGGATTTTTACATTTTCACTAAGAATAAAATCGAGAACCCAGCATTTAATTCCATTGTTTTACTCGCTTCATATGGTAAAATAAATAAAATGTTTCCCTGTAAAATTTAAGTTGTTGAAGAAAGCAATATTAAGTTCAGCAGAGAAGGCAATTGAATAAGTCGGTTAGCTTTACAAGGAATATAACATAAATGTAGCTCTTATAATATCATTATAAAAGATATATAATTATATATATGATACAATTATATAGAGAGATACATTATAAATTTATGTATAGATTCCTAATATATAAAATGGTTTCTGTAACAACTTTGATTCTCTCTCTCAGAGTAGAAATTATCGGAAAGGAATTCACATCCGTTTCAATTCGTTTCAATGGGGTTTTATTTCTCTATTAGATATACAATAATATCAAACTATCGAAAACATTGCTTCCAAGAATAAAAATGCAATTGAACAACATGTCTTCGAACAGCTGCGAATCTCTGTAAGAATTGCGTTGAAATAAAATGTTCTCTTGAGGAAAAGTAAACAAGTTTGATATTTTGAGTTGGATCCTTTGAAACGGGCTTACATGTTGGAAATCGAAAAGTGTGAAAAAGAATGTTTTGAGCCTTCATGTTTTGAGACTGAGTTTGTCCGACACAAGAAGGTAGTATTTTAAATTTACTTTGACAACTGGAAAATAGGTGTCTTGATACAATGCACTTGATTTATAGTTTTGTAAAAGGTTTGACAAACTATATAGTATCTTTTAAAAAAACGGATTTAAAAAAAATGTTAAACAGTTTAGTTTTTTTTATTCATATAGCCATTAAATTTTTATGTATCGAAAATTACTTACATTGTAAAGCAGTGTGAAAATAGGTGAAAACTAAAAAAATAGTAGATATTCATATGAATATATGAGGAAGATTATCCTTAAAAGGAATAAAAAGAATTAAATATAAAATGTTCGCAAATATAAAGTGCTATTTCAAATGTGTACATTTTGCCATAAATTATTCTCTTCTTAAGTGACGTGTCCATTTTTATAAAAATGAATTAAAACCCTTAATTTTAGTATTATCCATCATAAATTTGTAAAAATAACAGTACTCGTCATAATTTACTGCAGATTTTCTTTGCAATTCTCGTATGAATTGATAAAAGAGTATTTCTTTTTTATCAATTTCATAAATAGATTTGACATTATCTAAGTGAAATCGTGTGATTTTCCAATAATAAAGATATTACTATTTTCATCAATTGAGGACAGTTCAGTTTTTATGTATACTTATTTAGCTAAGTACTAGTTGAACCACGCTGTCAGTAAATTTCTACGAATTTAGAAACTGAATATCTTTGCTTGAAATATCATATTCAAAGGTAAATATCTCCCGAATGTTGCGTAAAACAAAAATTTCGACCGATACGTATAGTTAAATTTCAGCATTGAATAAATATTAAATATTGACGAAACACATTATTACGTAAATGGAGCTAAATTTGGTAATTAAAATTAACTTTATTTCTTATTAAGGACTTCCAACATAAATAAAATATACAAATCTCTGAAATAGACTAAATAGAAGAAAAAAACTTGCATCATATAATTCAAAATCCTTTATCTTTTCAGCCATTAGTATATTTTTACTCAATGTGAATTTTGGGATTATTTTAGAAATTAAAATGTAATTAATAACGTTCTAAAGGTACTTTCATAGATTTGAATTAAATTGAAGAAAAGGCTTTTTTCTCAATGGGGAGTTTAGAAAATAAAAATTCGCTTTATTTTCAATATTCCCATCACTACGACAATGTCTTATATAGAATCAATTGACTTATAATAATTAAATTTGAAATTTGATATTTTTATGAATGATTTTGAATATTTGCTAAGATAATAATTGTCTGAAGATGTTTTAACATGCCTGATTGGCAAAGACGAAAAGTTTGCTATAAAAGATAAAGAAAATATTTAAATCTTCAATACATCAATTGTAAAACTTTCAATATTGTGGAAACTTTTGATTCTCATTGTTACCGATACAAAATATTTTTTTCACCATTTTTACTTCTTTTAACAGAGAAGTAAAGAATAAGTACGTACCTGTTAAGGAATGGCATATAAGTTAAAAGATTAAGTGATTTCAAAAGACAATAATTAACAAATAGTAGAACAATAATCAACAAATAAAAATCAAATAAAAGATCTAAACTAATTTGAAAACGTCAAAGAAGCACAATAATTTCAATCTTTAAGGCATCCATTTGTAAAACTGGCCCACCAGAGAGTAATTATATGTTCTTTAAATAATATTTAAATCAAATGCATATTCCCAGATTAGAAATAAACTCTGAAGGCATATTATTCATTTTTTGCTTCTTTTCCAGAATTTAGTTTGCTTTTATTTAAAAATTAAGTCTGATTCCTTCAACGAGGAAAGCATTTGTTTCTAAATATCAAAAGATGAAATTAGTTTCAAAATCCCCGACGGGAATTCAGAATTACTTTTAATTTTAACTAAAATTATAAGGAAAGCATTGCAAACGACTCTTCCGTCTTTAAGGGGAAAAAAATTTAGAAAATTGCATTTCTGAAAGCTTTTAAAACTAATTTTTGTGTTACTTCATAAATATTTATTAAGATATTACTTAATATTCTTTCAATATGTTAAATAGGCTATTATTATTAAAATAATTTTTATTTTCATCTTGCAGGAAGAAACATTTAAAAAAAACTTATCATAAATATTTATATTCTTAATAATATCTTGAAAAGCTTTAAAAAAGTAATTATTCACTTCAGTATTTGATGCACTTCAATTTTTAATGAAAATATTTATGATTAAGAATCATAATACATTGATAATAATTTTTGTTTGAAAAAATTCATTTGGAGTCATATTAATATTGCAAATATTATTTTAATAACTACTAAATATCCTTTGCAGAATTTGAAATATTTTAATTAATTGTATGATTGCATTTAGATTGTTTTAAAAGAACGCTCGGTTATATGAATGACGTCCACGTATTTGTATTTTACCAAAAATATGTAAATTAATGATTTCAAAGGATTTAACCGTATGCTAACTAGTATTAATATCCGTTAAAGTCTCGGCACTTTCTTCAGCTTCTGAAATTATTAACTGACAAGCAGAAAAATAAAGAATTTCTGATATTATTTATACCAGCGGGTGACCGAGCTCCACTCGGAGAAAACAGGTATCGAAGCTAACTCGAAGATTTAAATTTCCAATTGTGATTTATCAAAACAATGCATGCCATAAGAAAATTTGTGAAACCATTGGTGAAAAGATAACCGGTTGAATTGCACCATTGTAAATTATTCTAAACAAAGTTAGAGTTTGGAAAGGGAACTATTCTATACAAAGGTAAAGTAAAGGTAAAGATTGAAGTGTGTTGAAGTTCAATATTTTTGACAAATTTATTTAGAAAAACCAAACATATATACATACATAAGAAACATATTATAAACCTATAACAGCATAAACATAAAACTTTATTAGTTCGCCAGATTGGCTATAGATGGCAGCACGTTACCACTTGAAAATTTAAGTAGCCATTATGGCGAACTAATAAAGTTTGAAAATATCCTATCTGTAACTCCGAACTGCTCAACCGTAGCGCTTCAAAACCGGCGCCAATCGATTCCTCGTGGCCAAAAACCCCAGACCCCCAAGTTTACCGGAGTTTATTAATTCTGGGGCGATTTTCGACTTGGCAACCATTCCTCGTATTATAGTATTAGATTGTGAAAGTGATATAATGATAATTCCGGGAATTTTAAATTCTTATTCTTTGAGAAAATGTGGTTTCAATTTTAATACTTGAATAGAATATAATAATAAGTAATAAAAGCTTAAAAAACAGCTTTATTAATACTTTGAATATATTTTTATGAATTTTTGAGATTTCGAATATAAGAATTTCGAGCCTGATATGCAGATTAGTGTGTCTTAATTGAAATTGCTATTTTTAATTATATTTATTATGCACCTTAATGTTTATAAGATAAATGTTTTTAAACGATGACATTCTTAAGATTTTATTTATTTCTTCTATTATTTTCAGGCCGTCCAATTTTTGGATTTTTTTCTCTAATTTTTTATGAAATAATAATTTCACTTATAAACATTTCTATCTTATTTATTTTACGATTCTTAAATTTAGAAATAAAAGAACAGTTTGAATAAACCACAATAAAAAGTATAAAACCATCACCAAAGGTTGCCACTTTCTTTTAAATGTCATTATGATTGCCAAATTCGTGTTTTCATTTTTATTATTATTTTATCATTATTATTTTTATCCCTATTCCATATGATAAAAAGATACATCGCACTAAAGTTCATATCGTTTTCAATTTGAAATAATTATCTTTTTTTAATTAAGAATGATAGGAAGAATGATATTCATTTTCTTGTCAGAAATGAATGCATTCATTGGAACTGAAAGATATATAAAGGAGTATTAAAGAAAGAATAAATATTATTTATTCTATTTTAAATATTCCACAAAAAATATTCAGTTTTAGTATGTATTAGATTTAGGTATTCTTTTAGAATTGTAAAGCTTGGTGTTTTTTCAGAATAGCAATGAAAGAAACTATTTATTGTTTCTCGTGATTCGCTTAATATTCGTTAAGAATTCTCATGTTTAATATTACAAAATGTGATTAAAATATTTTCTTTTAAAATTGATTAGACATAGAAAATAAATATTTAGACCATAAAATTTTTTATATAGTACGTAAAATAATTTTTTGAAAACTAAGATGGCACAAAAGTATTTGTGCTACAATATTTTCGGAAGTTACTGTAAAAAATGCAAAAAAATTAGTTTATAGTTTAGTTTATATTTAAAACATATAAGATTGGTTCCCCTAAAACTTCCTCGCACACTCTCTAATAAAATGATTGCCTCAGAGGTAGAGTTGCATTACATTTACGTACAACAGCTACGAAATATTAACGTCTAGCTTGAATTTCATCCTTTCTGCATCTGTAGTGTCTCCCTGGTGAGTTATTTTGAAATTTATCCTTGGTTGATAGATTCTGTAAATAAATCCGAGAATGTTTCTTATATATATGATAACTGTATTATTCTTATAAATCTTAGCATAAGCTCAAGTAATATGTAGCTGAAGTTTTATTGCAATCGGATGGCCGGCACGGCAGAGCATAAGAAACATGCGGGCAAACATTCATTTTTATTTATATATATTTAATATTCAGTGCATTCCGTATTTAATTTTCATGTCCTTATAATAAATATTTTATACTTATTTTATACTTTTTAAAGTAGTTTTTATTTTTTTCTTTATAATTATTTAATCAAAATCATTGATGCCATACCCCATCTTTTAAAGTAGAAGATCCTGATAAGAGCATTCTAAATGAATTGAAAGCCCAACAACATTTTTAACATGGTAATATGAGATCGTAATAGATATCCTAAAACAGTTATTGTTAGAATTTAAAAAAAATCTAATTTTATTCAAGAATCTGCATTATAAATACAGCACATTTTTATTATAATTTATACACTAACTGTATTATGTTTAAGCATTTTTTATTTCTTTTTATTAATTTTTCACTACTTACCTTTAATATATTACCTTGTTCTTGATTATAAATTACATAATTTTTTAAATTGATTATGACACGTTTTGGAAGAAACCAATATTTAGTTCAATTAATATTTTAATTGTGAATTATAAATAATTACAAGTTATTGTTGTAAATGGAAAAATATAATTGATTAAAATTTCGGTCGACGTTTTTGAAGAAACAAATATTTAGTTCAATTAATATTTTAATTGAAAATTATACATAATTACAAGTTATTATTGTAAATGGAAAAATATAATTGATTAAAATTTCGGTCCATCAGATATTAGAAAGTCTGAGGAATTCCATCGTATATATTCCAGATAGGGGAAATATCCCCATTTACAAAGATTAAACAAAGGAATTTATTCGGTAGTTTAAAATGTTTAATCTGTTAAAGACATTTCTGTCCAAGAAACATAGATTTTTACCTGATTTTTTTAAAATATAAAACGATTTTTCCTAGCTGCCAATTATTTTTTTTATTTCCAATTTTGAAATGCCAACTTTATGATGTCTTACAATTTTACAATGCAATATATGATTTTTCAAATTAAGTTTCATAACAGAAAATTAGAGGATTTTTTTTGTTTCACTGATTAAGATTTTAATAATTTATTTTCCTATTTGGTATTTGTGTTGAATTATGGCTTTCAAAACTATTTTTTAAATTTTAAATTAAAAGTTTTGCAAACAAATAAAGATTTTATTGCAGATGGATGAAAAGAACAATTTTATTGCAGAACTGTGTAAATGAAATACTAAGTGGTTAATGAATTCTCAAAAGCATGTTTTTAATAAACAAACATATAATAGCCTTAAAGTTTATTTGTGTATCTTTATGTTATTAGTATTTCTGTTATTGATTTGTAAAATCAATAAATAAATTTAAAAAATTAGTTCGCTATTTTTTATCTGATGTTTAATACTTTGGTTCTTAAAATATTTCAAATGTCTTTTCAGCAAGTATCTGTAATTAGTCAAGATAACATCTCAGATTTCCTTTAAAATCAAAAATAAAAGGGATACACATCAATTTATTTCATCAGACTTATGATACCATAATCTCTTATCCCGAATCTAGCAAACAATTATTCTACTTAGCATGAACAGGGGTACCGTTTTATTTACTTTTTCAGCATTATTCCACTTTATTTTTAAGGAAAGTAAAGAAGTTGATTATATTTTGAGTGAAAATGAACCGAGAGAGAAAAAGGAAACGTGAAAAAAATTAAAGAAAATGTGAAAAAAGTATTAAAAAACGGCGAGAAAGAAAATATAAAAAGGCAAAGAAGATTAACTTCGATACAAACTCCAGAGCAGTTCATATGCATATATTTTACTTATATTTTTTTTTCTTCTTTCAAATGATTTTGCTTTCAAAGATAATACTCTCACTTTCGCTATTACACTTTATTTTGTGCTTTTATATTTTATTCTAATCGATAGAAAAAAGCTTGTTAAAAAAGTGCATTGGAATGCCTTGAAAAGTAGGATGCCGTATCTACCTTTTAGGCGCTATTAAATTTAAACAGAAGGCGCTATTAAATTTAATAGAAGTCGCTTAATTTTTTTAAAAAAATAGTTATGTATTAAAAAATGGTTATGCTTTAATTCTAATTATTATTTTGAAACTTTTCTCAATAGTAAATATAGATGTGATTAATACATTTCAATAATCTTTGTTATTCAATTTATTTTATTAAAATATAGTTTAAGTGCTTGCATGATCTTTTGTGAATTGCCATAATCTACTTTGTCTGTGATGCATTTCTTAATTATTTTCTGAATTATTCTTATGATTGTGCCCAATAAATAATTGTATTCCGTAATATATTATAAATTTACTTTTTCCTTATGTGATGTAAATATAATTTCACAGAAAAATATTTTCTTTTTATTGCAAATTATTAAATGCACCACATAAGAATCAGGAATCCCTTCTTCTTGCATTATTAATTTGTGTGTAACTCGTACTGATAATGTTTATACTTTGTCTTTTTTATGAACAAATATTGTGTGATGACTAATGTTAATCGTTAATGTTTAATATCGATGAATGAAGCATTCACGTTGTATCAAAAATGGTGCATAAATTAATGGACTTTTATCCAGTGAAAGACACATACTGTAAAATTCAAAAGGATATGCCCAGTGTACATTAAATATTGATCAAAATCTTTTTAATAGCTAAAGTGTTTCTAAAATGATTTGAATAGCAAAAGAAATTACAAAAATAAACTGAATTAAAAAAAATTATAAATTTAATAGCAAATTAAAATTTAAAAAATTCCTTCATTAAATGAATCAATAAACGAAGCCTCACAATTAAGTATTCTAAAATATATATCCCAAAAATTCATTCAGGAAGTTGAAAAATATAATTCATTTCCTGTTTTGCAACTTGTCTTATCAAATCATCCTCAACAAAATATCGAAATATAACCATTTTTTAGAGAAAGGGGTTTGTCCGTTTATAAATTTTCACTTAAATAGAGTAAATTCTGTTTAAAATACACATAAATTTTTGACTGCGTTCTATTTATTAATTTTTTGAGATTTTATAAACGAGTATAAAGGCAATAATTTGTTCAAATATTACTTCATGACATTTGGTGACAGGAGTCTCATAGCAGATATTGGTTATATTTAATTTCATTCAAATATTTTAGAGAGTATGTCCGTAATTCTGTCAAATGATTTGGCATAAAAAAGGAGTACTTTAATTATTTTATAAATGTTTATTCAATAGAATATTTTTAATGTAAACCTATATAGCTGCGTCATAGGGTTATTGTAAAGAAAAATTGCAGTTCTTTATAATTTCTCATTTATTTCGTTTTTTATTTGTATTTCAAACTGAGCAGGTATTAAACATAATCCCTCTTCTACTGATTTTAACAATGGAATGCAATGAAATAAAAACTGAAAATAGTTGGAATTTCACTTCAGATCAAGAATGATATAGAATTTTAGAAATTAAACAAATGTATTTTAAATATTTATTTATCAAATTTTGGAAAATTTGCATGCATATTAAATTGTTACCACTAGAAAGAATTTTTGTTTCTAAATTCTGGAAAATCTATTTATGTACTTTAAGAAGTTATTACGGAAAATTGATAAATGCAATTTAACTTTTAATCAATTAAAACTTACACCAACACTAGTAGCATACAAATATTAAATAACATTGATCAATATATTTCATATTAGCTGGTACCCCACCCGTTGCTGCCGCAGAAGATATAATTTTGGATATATCGTTTCAAATTTAAAATAACTGTTTTGTTTAATTAGGGAGGATAGAAAGAATAGCATTTATTTTCGTATCGGAAATGAATACATTCATTGAAATTGAATGCTTTGTAAAGGTAAAGCGTAAAAATAATTACTTCCTTGTTTTTAACTTTATTAATCAAGGGTAGGCAATATTTTTAACCCATCTTCAGCAGAAACAAATAAATTTCTTGACTATCGGACTCGTAGCATCCAGCATTTAACTGGTTATGTGAAAAACATGCTGTTTTTTTAAGTTCAGTCCATACACTTGAAGTGATTGACATTGAACCTTGTTGATGGTCATCGAGAATGCAAGCTAAATGAGGAACTGCAGGAGTTAGAAATGAAAGCAATATTGGGGGGGGGATTTGGAATGTGTGGTGTGAGCATATTTTCTCCAACCGACCTTCCTTAATGACAGTTGCCATGCTTCTTGATTCATATTGGTCCTGTGGGAGGTGAAATGTGCTCGGAATAGAACCCGGGACCTTTGGGTCTAAAACCCCTTCGATGTTATCTGGTTTATTAAGATTTCACCACAGTCTTTTGAGTACTTTCTCATATTTGTGATCAGGTAGCATGTAAACGTTGTCTTTCAGTTCTTGCCTTATGGTAATCTATACACTTGCATATAGCATTGATTACTTCGAGAAATAAAATGTTTCCAAAGTTCGTCATTTAATATGTCTAACAGAGCAACATTTAGAAACTGGAAGAATCCATCTTTATAAAAAAACACGAGACGGATATATAAATTATCATGAGTGGCATTGATAATATTTGTATTTTGTATGTGTAAAATCAACTCTGAATAATATGCGCGATATGCTGCAGACAAAATAGCGTGCACGCAGAATGACAACATCCTATATAGAAGACTATTCATTAATGAGAATTAACACATTAGCGCTTTCATAGTATTTTTGATTTAATTTCCCTCTCATTTATTGATATTAAATCATAATAATTTTATTTTGTTTGTTATATGTGTGATTAATTCAGACGGGATGTGCTGTTTGACTTTTGTTAACAATCAGTTTTAAAATGAAACCTTCTTGGGAGGGTAAACAATAGATTTTAGCAAGTTTCAT
The DNA here is from genome assembly GCA_026543055.1 of Argiope trifasciata. Classification (NCBI taxonomy): domain Eukaryota; kingdom Metazoa; phylum Arthropoda; class Arachnida; order Araneae; family Araneidae; genus Argiope; species Argiope trifasciata. The sequence goes on from JAPMOQ010035588.1 coordinate 890,581, forward strand.
CACAATCGGTTTAACTGTACACAACTCATAGGATACTTACAAACAAAAACAGATATGATGATTGTGCTATGTCTATAAAATTCGCGCAAGTGCAAGTAATAATTTGACCAAGTGCATAGAAACATGCTGAATAGTTCTGTAGTGCATAAAGTACTAGTAAAAAAATATTTATATATCATAGATATAACTGTATTCTATCTATAACCATCACACAGGATCAAGAAATGAGTTGAACAAACTGCATATAAATCGGTTGAATAGTTCGGCAGATCATACAGTACGAGCAAAAAACAACTCATTTTTATATAATAGATATAAGTATTATTTTAGATCTGTAATGCTTGGTGTTCTTTGAGGATCGTAAACAATTTTTGCGTACCTTTCGTTTAATATTCGTTCAGAATTCTCGTGATAAAAGTTAGAAAATGTGATTATTTTTTTTTTTACAATTGATTAAACACACAATATATATATATATATATATATATGCCCTCAATACATTGAAATAGATGAATTAATTTATTTTTAAAGTTAAAAGGGTGCAAAATTTTATGTACAATATTTCCTAAAAATGTTGCAAAAAGGCTAAAATTAAATGTATTAAATTTTATTAAATTTTTAATTTAGGCTTCATAGCTTAAATTGAAGAATTTCCAATATTAATCAGGATTATGTTTTATCTAATTTAAATATTTTATTATAAATGAATTTATGAATTTATTTTTAAATGACTTACTGAATCCGTTGCGTCTTCTTGGAAAATTATATTTTGACAATAATATTTGGTTAATACATGAGAAAATAGACCTGAATATATTTTTTTAATTATTTGAGGATTTTACTATACCTATAACCATCCCGTAATTGTGACTAATAAGTATTGAAAGTTTTGTGGCAATCACTTGAGCAGCACGGCAGCGAAAAAAAGGCATACAAACAAATATTCATTTTTATTTATAAAGATTATATAATTTTACTATGCCTACAACCATTCAGCAAATGCAAGTAATAAGTTTGCAAAGTTTTGCCGCAATCGCTTGAGAGGCACGACAGAGCACAAAAGACATAAGACAAACATTCATTTTTATTTATATATTCATTTAAACATTCATTTTCTTAGATTGTGAAATATTGATTAATATCATATAATGTCGCACAATATTATACAATATTTTGCAGTAGGCTGTGTAACCAGGATAGGTATGCATTTCTACCTTCCCTGATATAACCACATGCCATTATTTGGTTCGAGAAATTTTATATTGATTTTTTAAATAAATTCATTTAAAATAAAATATTTAAATTAGATAAAAAATAATCCTGATTAATATTGAAATTAGGAGCTAAAATTTTACTAAGGTTATGCTTCTGCTATTTGACTTATTGTTTTTCTTGAAAAATAATGCACAGGTAAACTGCTAACAAAATTATTCCTGATTTGTGTTATGAAATAATATATAAACTTAATAAGAATATACAAATGAAAAAATTATCTGATGGTTGTAAGTAATATTTTAAAATGTCAATACTATATTCTTGTAAGGCTAAATATTTTATAACTTGTTATATTTCCTTACAACTCTCTGTTACTGGTTTATTGAAATAAGCAACAAACGACGACATTTTTGGCATCCTACATACTAGTTTTGATTGATGATGTTTAAATATTTTGTTTCGGCAAATCACATGCTAGTCCTTTCTTTGTATAGTTCAACACCATGATAGTATGATCCTGTCTTCTCAAGATCAAATTCATAGTTTCTACTGGATGGAAAAAATTTTTTGGCTCCAGAAGTGCAAATTTGAAAGAAAATTTTAGAAGAAAAATCCAGTTAAATCGAGATGTTAACTTCAAAAAAGAAAACTCTCTCGAATTCTTTTACCAGAAATTCATGCAAATATGAAATGGTACTCTTTCAAGATATTGATTCATGCTTGTTAATTTTCAACTGGTTTTATAACTGTAGATTCTTGTCCAGAAGAAGAAAGCTTTCAGTTTTTGTGCCAGTTAACGTCTTTCTAGACATAAATATATTTTGTATAGTTTCCGGCATCTAGAAAAATTAATGCTTGGATCACACAATTTTAAAAACGTTATCATGTTCTTTAGATTAAACGCATGCAATTCACATTTATTTTTATTTTTACCACGGAATTATTGAAAGCATTTGTTTAAAATATTTTAATCTGAAATTGACATATTTTTGTAAACAAAACACGCGTAATTTCTCTTTTGAGTGATATGTAGAATACTTTCTAAGAATTCTTTTTATTCTTTTTTTATTTTCCAAAATTCATTTTGTTCCAATTTTGCTAAATTCAAGTTCAAACGTGAATTGTGACAAATGAATGATATAAAGAAAAAAAATCAATAAAACTACAAAAACGAAGTATTACAATGTCTTGTCAGAAAGACATTTTCTTCATTCAATTAGTGTATACATTTGGGTTTAATCTCTTGAGTCAAGCGTCTTTTGATATACAACATTTTTTTTTTGGTTTTGTTATCAAAAAGAACAAATAAAATTTATTGTTTACCAACTCGTGAACACATATAACTGACTAGGAGAAAAACATGGGTTTTCTAGATTCAGACCACAAACACTGAGGGATTAGTCTTGTGATTTGCTAATCTTTATCGCGAATAAAACATAAAATTGGAAACTGAATTTGTTTAAACTCAAAGGGCATATCGTTCGGGATCATGCGAATCCTTGGAAAGAGAAATTTCGAATCTTTGAATTTTCCGTTGCGTATAGTCACGTGAATCACAATGATCAAGAGTTTTTTTTAATCACCAAACTCTTTCCATTGTATAGTTTCGGATGGTTTAGGCTTCGAAGCATCATGATCACGAGCCACCCTTTAGCTATAAATTGTTCGGTAGCAAGCCAGGCACATCAAAGGAGTTTAATAATTCAAATGTTAGTTGGTAAATTCGTCTTCGTTTGTTACATAGTCAATAGATTTGAATGAATGCAGTGTACCAACGATTTGATTCTGATTTACGAAGTTTAAGCCATCCACATATTTCTTCTTAGCTACCAAAATTGTTTCTTCCCTCAACCATTTGTGGTTTCTGTGTTTTTCAGTGATGTTTGGGAAAACTTTTTTGATTAGCTCATGTTTCGATGAAATTAAATCGCAAAAATTCAGAGGAAATAAAATCAATCCACTCGATTAATGGAACACGTCCATCACCGATGGTCAACAATTGCTTGAAGAAATCTTCAGCAGATGGATCATTCAGCAGTGCAACTCTAATGTATGTTGTCAGTTGAAGTTTCTTAACATAACGCAGCAGATTTTATGATTTGAGACAAGCGTTTATTTCATGGGTAAAAGTCAGTCGTGTAATGTCTGTAGCTTTTGGCGGAAACAGCCAGAGGATAAAATCAATGCACTTCCAAAGCAGCTTGAGTCATTGCGCATATATTTCGATATCCTGTCAAGTGCTTCCAACGTGCATTTATGCGCTACCATTCATTCATCTCATTCGATAATTTTTGATGTAATAAAAAGTCGTAGTAGCAATATGCAAATATACAGATGGCAGTAGTATCGCAGCGAAAAAGTATAAATGCTCAGTTCGTTACGAACCTGTGGTTGTTATTGTCGATATTGTTACGAACCTGTGTTTTTGCTTTCCCACGCTAATGCTGTCATCGTAAGGAAGACAGATTGTCAGTAATATGTATTGAATAGTAAATGGGTGTGACGTCGGAGGTCCCAAGGCTTGGCGACAAACTTGGCGACCATTTGACGACTTGGCGACGAATTTGGCGTCTTTGGCGACAAAATGGAAAGTACCCGAAACATCGAGAATTTTCCCGATCTGTCCACTAAGAGCTGAGATACAGCTAGAACGCTCCTGATTGGTCCAGAAGATGTTAGCCCCGCCTACCACCGGTGTATATATATAAGGCAGAAGTCAGTGTGAATGAAGTCAGAGTGTCTCTAATAACGATGATCTTGAAAACGAAGTTGAAAAACTCACAGCAGATATTACCTCTGCCTACAACATTAGTTCCAGACCACTCAAATATCATGAAACATTATACCTACCGCCCCATATCAGACAGCTTAAAACTCAACGAAATAAAACAAAAAAAAACCTGGCAAAGATTCAGGGATCCAGTCTCCAAATCCCACTATAATAAAGCACAAGAACAATTTCGAAATGCTGTAATTGATTTCAACCGCAGCACTTTCATTAAGCAAAATGAACTTCTTAATGCTCAAGATAACTCTCTTTGGAGATCCACCAAAAAACTCAAAAGAAAAAGAACAATCATACCACAACTCTATGACCTCAATACTCATACGATTGCACACACTGATGCTGAGAAGGCTGAACTGATTGCTGATCAATTTGAAGAGCAATTCAAACCCAACAACCTCCCAGACGTTTGCACTGAAAAGATGGTTGAAAGTTCTATTTCAACTTTTAATCATCACAAATCAGATATAATCTTTTCTGAAATTAAACCCTCAGAAATCATTGAATTCATTAAAAACACTAAAATAAACAAAACACCTGGCCCTGATTCAATTACGAATAAAATGCTTAAGAAACTCCCCGCCAAAATTATTATTAAAATTACTGATCTTCTCAACAAAATCTTTGATCTTCGCTACTTTCCCAAATGCTGGAAAATTGCCAGAATAATCCCGATTCTCAAACCTGGCAAAGACCCCACAATTCCGACAAACTATAGACCCATCTCTCTTCTTCCCACACTAAGCAAACTTACTGAAAAACTAATTCTTACAAGATACCTAAACTTCGCCAAGAAAGCAGGCTTTTCAATACCCCAGCAATTCGGTTTCACTGAAAAATTATCAACCTCTCACCAGCTCTTAAGAATGATTGAATACCTTCATGAAGGTAGAAAATCCAAGAAACCCACTGCTGCAATCTTTCTTGACATTGCCAAAGCCTTTGACAAGGTCTGGATCCCAGGCCTCATTTATAAGCTCATTGCATACAATTTCCCCCCCAACATCGTTCAGATTATTAAATCATACCTCTCAGATAGGCACTTTACTGTTATTGCCAATAAAACAGACTCAACAAAAAGAAAGCTAAGAGCTGGTGTCCCACAAGGTGGTATCCTCGCACCTGTCATTTTCCTGCTTTACCTAAATGATATTCCTCAACAAAAAGACATTATGATCAGTCTCTATGCCGATGACACAGCCATTCTCTCACAAGGGAAAAATCCCCAACAAGCAATAATTCCTCTTCAAAACTACATCCACAACCTAGTAAAATGGCTTGTTCGCTGGAAAATAAAACTCAATGTCGACAAAACTGAAGCAGTTATATTCTTTAAAAACAAAAATAACTGGCCAAAAATTAAGCTCTACAACACTGAAATCAACTGGAAAAATGAAGTCAAGTACCTTGGTATAATTCTTGACAAACACCTCAACTACAAATCACACATAAATCATACCAGAGAGAAATTTAACAATGCATTCAAATCACAATACCCCCTCATCTGTAGAAACTCGGGTCTCTCTCTAGAGGGTAAAGTTCTGATTTACCTGGCATACCTAAGACCAATCCTCACATATGCCTGCCCTGTTTGGGCTGCAACTGCTAAAACCAATCTCCAAAGAATCATCTCCCTTGAGAACAAAACTATTCGTATGATTGCAAAAGCTAGATGGTTCCATAGAAATGAAGATATTCTCAAAGCCCTCAGCATCCCACCTATAAAACAATTCATGATCAAACTTGCACAAAACTTCTATGGTAATATTATTCATATTGACAATTCCACCTTGCAAAATCTCCCAATTTATGATCACTACGAAAATTCAAATAAACGCAGACCACGCTGTTCACTCGCCCTTTAATTCCCCCTAAGTATTCTCCATCACACTTTTTTTTTTCTTTCTTTCGTATTTTTTTTTTCTCAATTTACTCAGTACCATTTAATTTCTTTTCATGATTCAAATCATTTTATGATGCACACATTAAACAAATAAGGTCAGTTCCATTTTCACTTAAGTCCTATATCACAAGATTTACAGATGGTGGGGCCTGCGGCGCCAATGAGCTGTAAAACACTTTACAAATATGAAGTCAGAGTGAATCGAGTTGGATAGAGTCGAAGCGAAGCAGCGGAGAAAAGGGAAGAGAGGACCTGAAGAAGAATCAAGTGGAGTTAAGCCGAAGTGCGGCAGTGGAGAGAAGAAGCCGAAGCTGAACGATCTAGTGTTCAACGTAGAAGACAAGTAACGTGCCGGAGTTTATCGAGAAGACCTAGAGATATAGAGGTCTTGAACTGAGGAGTCCTGAACGCAGGACTGTTGTTTGTCCTATTCTGACGAAACCTGTGTCATCGTCGGGAACGGAGCTGTCCCGAATTGAGGAGTAGTCCCGTTGTGCGAAGTAGTGAGTCGACAGCAAAAGGCAAGAAGAGACAAAGAAATAGTTTAGCCTGTTCTGGAGAGACCCAGGAGGTGTAAAGTGAGTCCCTTAAAGATTCCCTCTCCGGCTGAATCCTGTCTGGCAGCTCTGTAGACATTGTCACTACAGAATTTCTGCTTGTGGACTACTATCTGCAGTGTGTTGTCCTGTGTGTTTGTCTCGGCTGTAAATAGTTATCTCCTGTACATAGTTGTGAATATTTGTCGTCTGTGTGCTGTCATGTCATCGTCCTGTAAATAAACGTCTGTGTTGTGTTCGTCTACTAAATGACTGATCATTCTGTGTGTTCATCATCTCTAACACCATACACAACCACTATATACGAAGTTAAAAAAAGAACCCGATGGATTTTTAGGATATAGGAAATCCGTATCAATATATATATATATATGAAGGAATGTATCTTATGCGTGTTAAATAGTAAAATTAATAAAATGTAATTAAAATTAATTGCGCTTCTCCTTTATATATCTTTCGATATATATGCAATTTTGTATGTATTTGAAAAACTTATTTTTATAAATTATGAATAGCACTTTTTTGAATAATGAAATCGTCAAAAAATATTTGAAAAAATATCATTATATAATACAATAATATAAAATGTGCTTTATTTAACAAAAAGCACGTTTTTAAATTCATTTATTGTTAAATTACGATTTAAGACATAGTATACTTATGCATCACATTAGAAAATATCATTTCACATTTTGGAACGTTATCATAACATAGCTTTATTCTTAATAACTAAATCAAAATGTATAATCTATGGTTATTAATACATTTTTTTAACGAAATAAAAACTAACAAAATAGGAATGAATGCGAAAGAAAATATGTTAGAAATAGTGCAGTGATTTTGTTCATTGCAACCTGATATGCATTTCGATAAATATCAGGGTCAAATAAAATATAATTCAGTTGTAACATGCTTATTCCATTATCTGTTAAAATATGCTTGAGTAAATCCACCGGAATGAAAGCTAATTAGTTCATTAATAGATCATGACAGTCAATTTAATCTACATACTGGCATTTCAGTTGAAATGATAGAACTTCCGGCGGTTTACCATGAAATTTCAATTTAGCAATCTTCTAGTAGCCTGGACAAAGAGCCGATATCTTTCTTATTAAGTTAGAATCCAATTAAAAGCATAATTTGTCCTCGTGACGCTGAGGAAAACCCTTTGGACGGGCATATCTCGACAGCTTAATAGAATAATTCACTTAGACAAAACCCTCTTAGGCAATTGGCGTCAGCCATTTACAAGAGCTGCTTTTAGCGTTCGCACAAAGGCGCTGGAAAATAACCGACCGTACGAAATGACGCTATTTTTTCCGCTTTCACCATTTTCTTTGTGGATCCTTCTAACTTTATATTGATTCTTTTGCTGTACGTTAGCATTTGTTTGACCAAATTGTATTTTTTCCGGATTTCATTTTTGATGTTTGTGCTCTTTTGTTTCAATTCCCCCCTTTATCCTGTCAAATGAAATATTATCATTTCGGTGTTAAACTTATATTTTTGTTGACAAGTAGTTTCTATTTAAAGTTTAAGAACATATCAATGTTTGAATGTGAGGTTTTAAGTTTAATATTTGTCTTTTCATGGAGTTTTTATCTAATTCATCCTTAACTATAAATGTGTAAGGATTCAAAAAATAATCCTTTTAATGGTACCAATTTAATTTCCATTTTTTTTTTCTTTTTTCATTGGAAGTATCTGAAAGACGGTGTGTCTTGTATGTAGCATTGAAAGTGTTAAAAATAAGAAGAGTTCTCCGTAATATTTTTCTCATTGCTTCAGAAAATCTTGCTAATATAACTATTCTTATTTAAATCTCCACTATATCAAGTATGCAATATAAATTATTTATTTTATTAAATCATTTTAATTTAAATATATTTATTGAGCAAAAACTAAATTTAAACGCCTTATATATAAAATGTACTCTTTCTGCAATGCATTAAGAAAGTTTAAAGTATTTTAAGTGTATTTTCTAGTCAGTATTAAATTTTATAATATTTTGTGTCATGGCCTTTGGATAGAAGGATCGCGTTACAAAACTTCATTCATCCAAACATCGATCATCCATCTTATTCATAGCTCTGGCGAATATTCACTTTTTCATTTATAGCTTAAACTTTGCATTCACCACGCAGCTTCAAAACTACTTGAGCATAAACTTTGAAAACTTTCTGCCACTTCAAAATTACAGGATTAAATCTCAAGCATCAAAAACAAACTTTCTTTTATTAAGTTCATTCTCTTTATTTTTTTATCTCAAACATCTATTATCTGGATCATTTCTTGAATATTTTAAAGAAATTAGATATAAAAAATAGAAAGCCGAGCTTCTTATTATATACTGAGAGACAAAATATGGCTTTTTAAAAATTAAAATAATTATAATTTACAATTGGAACCCATTATTAAATTTATAGTGGAGTATTTTTTATTGTATTCGAAAGTGATTTTGCTAAATCTACACTTTTGTTTTAATATTAGATGGGGCTCTAAATTAAACTCTGGTTTCGTCATATTTCCCTTTATTTTGACTTATTTTGTGAGTTCTTAGCAGTTTCTACTTTGTGATTTTGCAGTAATTGTATGGGTTTAAACTAAAATAAAAAAAGCTTATTACTTTTAAAATTAAAAACCAAAGAAGTTCTTGAAATTTTAATTTCCATTCTTGACATTTTAATCTGTTACTCTTTAAATAAGTGCAGTTCAGTGCTTTCATTGTTAGCATTATTCTACCTACATTGAAAGTGTAAATCTTATAATTCCTATAGTAAAAAAAATGTAATAAACATACAAAACATATAATACAGCGAAAAACATATATTATATAAAATATTACATAATTTTTGATACCTTATCTTGAAAAATAACTGAAGAATAAAAACATTTCGAAATATGTATAAAAGGAATATGGCCGCTTAAAATAACGGTTAATATTAGAATGTGACTCATTTTTCCGCAATAATAAATAACTTGTTAATTCATTTAAACAATGCTCTCTTTAAATAAAAATTTATAGAGTTCATAATTAAGATTCAATAAAACTGCCTTGTTCTAAACTTTCTTAAAGGTATGTAATTTATATAGAACTAGCCGCCTTTGGCGACCAGCTGGTTCAACATGAGTAATGCGTTCTAAAATTGATTGGCCTGAAATTAATATTTTCTTTAAGATTATGGACGAAAAGTTCTAAAAGATTAAATTCAATTCAAATTCTAATTAAAAAATTCGAAAAAAGGGGCTCCGAGGTACACATTCCCGACCCCCAAAGTATACATGTAACAAATTTAGTAGCTGTAGATCCCACGGTGTGGCCTGTTGAGCGCCAACACAAACACATTGAGCTTTTTTATAAGTATAGATAAAAAATATATGTTAGTTTTTCTTTAAAATCAGTGCAAAATTTAAGAAATAGTTGAAGTTAAAAGATTCAGTTATTGGTAGTTAAAGAGTCGGTAACTTTATTCGGAAAAACTTTTTGAGTTTAATGCTCTAATAATTCGTCCGTTATGCTTCCAAAATATTAAAAATGTTTTTTTCGGTGATGTTACCAAAATATTAAATATGTTTTTTTTTAAGAAAGCGAAAAAGGGAAAAAAATATTGAATTAATGATACAGATATTGCAAACGATTATTGAAATATGCCATGAAGTCGGGATTTCAATGCATATCCTGTCTAAATTCAATCAGGTTTACCGGAAATAAAGAGGATTTGTTGAATTAATTACTTAGATATTGCAAACGATTATAAAAACCTTTGCTTTGCATTTATTTTTTTTAGAAAATATCACATTTTATGTTTCTTTTATTTTATCCAGTCACTTGCTAAAAGTTGCATTTCTTTAGATTTATTTTGCGATGATATATTTTTTTTATTCGAACTTCCGGCATTCTTTTATTTTATCCAGTCACGTGCTAAAAACATGGTTAAAATATTTCTTCAAAAATTCGTTAAAATTAGAAGCTTACGTTATAAATTTAAAAAAAAACTGATACCGTTAGAAAGCTAATGTTTTAATCTTTAACTTGATATAAAAATCATGTTTGCGCAATTATATTTTCGGAAGTTGTAGCGGAAATACGTCGAAATTTCGCTTACATTTTAATTAATTCAAATTATAATTAAAAAATTCGAAAAAAGGGCTCCGAAGTGCAAATTCCCGACCTCCAAGGTATATATGTACCAAATTTGGTAGCTGTAAGTCCGACTGTCTGACCTGTAGAGGGCCAACACACACACACACACATTGAGCTTTTTTATAAGATAGAGAATAAAGATATAAAAGCTGATTTATATGAAGGTTGTTATTCTCTTTCTGGAGCTATTTTTGAATCAATTTTCTAAAACTTTCGAAAGAAAATGCACAGAAAAAATCAGCGTTAAATAACAATTCCTTATTCAAGAAATGATAAATGACATAATTTCCGATCTTTTTAACTTATAGAAAATAAATAAATGATTTTGGAATTTTCTTTGTCTAAAAGTTTGATATTCAATGACAGCTTTTTTCTTGAAGTTTTCGAACTTTACTTTGAGGAATTATTCTTGAGTATATTGACAACTTTGAATAACATAAAAAAATTATTTTCAATTTTTTAAATTATTGCTTCATATTTCCCGTTATGTTTTCATTTATAATATTATGTATTTCAAGCATATCTATAAAAATATTTTTTACATTCTAAATGCTGTTTTGTTGATTTTATATATCATTTCACTTTTTATTATTAACGTGTTTATTCTTTGAAATACACTTTTTTTTAAATTTCATATCTTGATTCACTTTTATCTTTTTCTGTCATCTATCGATATTACTAATAAAAGATAAATTAGATGTAAGATATATTATGATGTAACTGCATAGCAGTGATGTATAAATTGACAAAGGTTTTTTTTTTTCGTTTTAATTATTTATTCGGTAGAAGAGTCTGCTTATATTGATTACAGCAAAATATACTAAAAGGAATATACAAGTATATCATTAGAAAAGTGAAAAATTTTAAGAATCGCTATAAGTAAACTAGTTGACTGATTGTGAAATGGTAAAAACAGTACAATAATCGCAATAATTCTGACGAAACTTCTTTGAATAGAAATTCTAGAAAATTTCATAATGTTCTAAATAATTAACTATCACAAAATTTAGTATTTTTAGTTCACTTTTCATCTGTCTGTTCTCTAAATTTATACAAAATCTATAATTTTGGTGGCCAGAACCACGAGCAAAAAGCAATAAAAAGTTATATTCGGGGTTATATACAACAACAAAAACAATATAAATTGATCAAATCAAGTTTTTAACATAGTGGAAGTAATAATGCATTACTTAAGAAATTAATTACATTAAAAAATTATATAGAAAGTAAATCAGAATTTTTAGGGAAATTTAAAACCAAAATATCTGGAGGATGAAAAACAGATTTTTAAATAATTATGCATTTGAAAACATTAATTCAAATTATTGAATGTTAATTGAATGAGGAAATATTCAACTTTGTTCGAGGATCTTTTATACTCTCTTAACGAGGAATTAACTTTTTAATTAAAAAAGTAATAAGTTTATGTGAGCTTATATTTTTTTAGGAAAAAATGAAACGAAAGCATATTGAATCTGTAAATTCTTATTAAAAATGACAGAAATAATTGAAAAATTTTATGAAAGGAGAAGATTTGATATTGAAGTTGAAATTATCACAAGCTATATTTTTATAGAATCCATGTATCGGTAGTTGGAATATTTTCCTTTTATGGAATTAGTCTTTTCTTCTTAATATCTTTGACTAAAAAACACTAGATGTTTGAAAGAAATTGTAAAGAACATAAAACTTTAAACCCTTTATTAGTGTTACTTTGAAAAAAGCTCATTAATTTGTTGTAAAGGTTTCACAAGAATTATACGAGCTTACTTTATTGCTTAAACATTTTTTTTCGATAAGTGAAAAAAACTTTTTTAACTTTTTTTTCTTAAACCTTCCTTGAGGCAGAAAAAAAGAAATTTGATTTTGAAATAGGAAAATATATCTGTTCGTTTTCTTTTCAGAAATACATAACTTTCGAAAATAATAAAATTTGATGTAAAAAAAAGTTGCGGTGGCAGAGATGAAATATTGATTTATTCACTTCTAAAATCCAATACTTTTATTCTTTCCTTTATTTCTATCAAAGAAAATAAATATTTTATATTCTTGTTTAAAAATAGGTTATTGGTAATAAATAGTTAAATGACTGACAGATAATGCAGTGCTTAGAAGTGCTTTAGAGTACGTTAAGAATAACAATAAAAGTAGCTCATGATATAATGTGCAATTATGTTAATATCACGTATCTTTTTTTTTTTAAATAATACGAAATGCATTACTATTCATTCTTGCACTGCATATTATAAATATTCAAAGAAAGAATAATTAAGAACGTTTTTATATATAATTTTTTTTTAATTTTAAATGTTTGTCTTAAAATGTTTGGGGTATCCAGTTTATAGAAGAATAAAACATTATTATTAACTCCAATTCGTTCGG
>JAPMOQ010035588.1:908566-945411 GCA_026543055.1 Argiope trifasciata
TGAGTTTTTAATTTTTGAATGTTGCCTTTTTTTTGTACTACAGATTCTCATGAATTTCGATTCATTAATAAAATTAATTAGATATCGGTATGTGTAATACATATGGATTGTCTACTTAATTCTCTTGATCCTTTTTTATTTTGTCCGTCGCTGAATTTAATCCTCTTCCCAGTATTTACCTTTATTTCTATTGTCTCTCTTAAGATTACCATTTTACCGATAAGGGACTCTCCTTGAGCAACTATTATCCCTTCGGTTCTTTCAGGCTCCTTAGGTGACTTAATTGCCCACGTGTTTGCCAAAATAGAATCCAGTGTCTCTGGAAAGAAAGTTGTTGATAATTAAAGTCTTCTGAGACTAATACAATGCTTTAGCTATTATTATGGGTAAACACGAGTTGCATTCAGTTCATCAGGATATCGTTAACTTAAGGTTAATAGAAGCGATCTTCCCGTCTTTATAAATTCTCTTGTGACTGATAAGGTATCGTAATAAGAGATAATTACAGTCTGGTATAAAAAATCTTTCGCAATCGTAGATGATTTTAGAAAATAAATGTTTAAATGCTATTTATTATATATGAGCCTTCAAAAAAATATTTATTTGTTAAAATAAAATAAATTCATTGAAATTTCAACTGTATTTTATGTTTCTGTGCAGGAAACGATAACAATTCAGGAAATCAGACACTTTTGCTATTAAAATGTTATAGAATTTTAAATACATTATTTCATGTATAATGATTTTCAATTATAAACACATGCTCGTACCAGGGCTTGGAATAGGTCGTTAAGGACTTAATAATCTATATAATAATAAAAGGCTGGATTGTATTAAATATTTGGTTCTATTAGCTAATGAAATTTAAAAGAAAAAATTAAGTAGTAATATAATATCCCTTCGAAAGCAATCAATAATTAATAAATTTTTAATTTCAAACATCAAGTGAGGATTTCTTTCTTGTTAATATATAATTTTTTCATCATTTTTCATTAAAATCTTAATTTCAGCGGTTTTCAACTTAGCCACGAAATAATTCTTGTATTCAATTTAAAAATACATATATTATTCGTGCAAAATATATTTGCTTGTTTCACTTCAGAACATGGTTCTACTGAGAGTAACTGAAATATGAGGATGAGAAATTATTTTATAAATAAGAAGATTATCGCTTCTCTGGTTGATATACTCATGGAGCAGGATAGTGCAGCTCTTATACCCATTTTTTGATGGTGGAAGTATGAACTGCGCTGTAAAGAGAGACCACTTTGCAGTTATCATCATACTTCTTTCTAGCCTAGTCAACTAATTTCTACTGAATTGCTTGGTAGGAAATAGATAGCTTCCTCGTGTTATTTTCAAATAGGTTTCGTCAATTATTTTTTAATTTACTTTCTCGTAAATTTTTTTAAAAAAATACTGAAGTCATTTTTTTATTGAATGATACCCTTCTACGGAAAATTTATTAGAAAATATTGAAAATAATATGAATTCATTTAAAAAAATTAATTAATAATAGAAATTTTATGTGCTGATAGTAATGAAAAAATCAGTTCAATTTATATTAGCTACATGCCAAAAACTCAAACTGATTATTTCGTAAATAAAAGTTCCTGACTAGATAGAAGAGTCAAAACCATGAAAGAAACGAAAATGCTGCCATATGAAAAAACTTCTCTTGCTTTTTCTAAACAACTAGAATTTTTACTGCAAATTTATAGTATGTTATTTTTAATGAATTAATCACATTTAGCACCATATCGGTGATATTGAGAACTAAAGATAATTAAATAATAGATTTTGAGTTCCAAAAAACACTTTTATTTTACATCTTTGCTGGCATTGATTTATTAGGTCTATTTTTAGAAAGGATTTATTTGTTTGTAAAAGTAAAAAAAATATCGTAATATCTTAATTTGTCATAATTTAGCTTAAGAAAGGGTTAAATCGCATTTTTGAAATGAAAGATTCTAAATATAGATAAATTAGACTCGAAGCATTTGGCATATCTGAGTTAATTCAAATTAATTCATCTATATATTTAGGGAATTTATGATATTTTTCGAAAAGACGCTGCAATAGAAATGAATTCAAGAGAAAACAAAAGGTAAATTTAATAAATGTAGATTTTAATACCAACAATTTGAATTTTCAACCATACATTTATGATTGTATTTATAATTTTCATATTTTAATTACTTTCTGTAAATTTGATTTAAATTATTCTGAAAGAAGTTGTATTTAACCATACACATATCTGCACTGTCTGTACAATATGCTTAATGATCAGGAAAAGTAGCTAAGCAAATCCCTAGTGTAGAAGTGGTAAAATATTTTTATGTACGCATAACTAAATGATTTTCTTTTCTTGATTTGGCACGGGATTAGAATGTTTCCACCTTCTAGTCTAAAAGTTCTCAGTTTTCACGGCCAAAGACATTATGAGTCACTGTGTTATTTATAGCTAAATCTTCAGTTTATATTTTTGTAAAGCATGGAATTTTAACTTTCAAATAAAGTTACACATGGGAGGATTAAATATTAATTGATGTTGTTTAAATATATACATTATAAATGATAACTAAACATTCACATGTATGATTTAAAAAATGATTTGCATGAAACATTTTATTTTGAAAGAAATATTTTCCTCTGATATTTTTTTACACTCTTTGTAGATTTTGATATAATGGAAACGCTATCATTTATGAAGTGCATTTTTGAACTATCGAATTATCTTATCTCACTTTTATTGATATCTTAAGTACCAATTTATCAATCAAAATGTCAGAGAAGAGTCATTGTCTAATGTAAGGAGAACGAAATGAGTTACTATTCATAATACTTTTATCTTCCTAAAAAGTGCATCTTAAGGAATATTTTTAAGCTTCTAAGACTGTTCAATTTTTCACGTGTAATAGAAAATGAATCACTGTAAAGAGAGTTGAACTTGTCGATATTTATTAGGAGAGATCCTTGTTTATTAGCAGCTACATCGAAGTCTGAAATAATTGCAATCTTTGATATGGCAGAATCGAATTTGGAGGAAATGTATTGTATTCCTATTGATAATTACATGAGGACAAGTTATCAGAAGAAAACTCATACTTTTAAATTGTCCGTTGGTGACTCTTGGAAAATCTCTGGCAGAGTAAGCGAGACTAAATTTTCTTCATTTTCAACTAGTGATAATATTTGCAAAATTAAGAAATATGGTGAAAAGGATATTGGAGATATTTTACTAGTGGAAATAATTTCTTCAGAGGAGATACATTGCGAAATTTTTGTATGTGATCCTAATGAAAAATTGTTGAAAACTAGTCGTGCTAAAAGCTACCATCATATAGAATTTCATTATATATTTAATTTATCTGGAATCCACGTAGAAAGACTTCTAAATGCACTGGATTACGAATTAACAGTTATTGGCGTCATAAGATTGATCAAAAGGAATGAAATTACCGAAATATGCAGTTTCCCATCTCGAAGTGTAACCGCATTTGATTACATGAAGAAATTAGCAGACAAATTGAAGTCTTCTGACAAAACCTGTCTAGAAGATCAAATTTTGCTAAAGGTGAACGAAGAGAGCAAGCTTGTCAACAAAAGTATTTTACGTACTGTTTCACCAATATTTGATGAAATGCTGACAAATAAAACGAAAAAAGAACTAAAAATTGAAAATATGTCAGCTACCGTCTTAAAAAGCTTTGTACATTTTTTGTATACTGGATTAATTTGTGTTGAAGATTTTGAAACGCTCTGTGAGTTATATTATGCTGGGCATATTTATAAAGTTTGTGATTTACAAAATGCTTGCGTTGATCAGATGTGGTCAGGGATGACTGTGCAAAATGTTTGCCATTTGTACAGAATAGCTGACTGTGTAGATGATGAAGCTTTGAAATCATATGTGAAAAAATTCATAATGGTTTATTTCGATAAAATTATCCAAACTGCTGGTTGGCAAACAATGTTTTTACAAAAGCCAAACCTTGCTTTAGATATCATAAATTCTCATGATTCAACAAGACCAAAACACTGATGAAAATAAAATTCATCTGAAGTGAGTTATGTAACCTTTTTACTTCAGCATGTCATCATGAGTTATTGAATTATTACTAATCAAATTATGCTGTTTAAATATGTTTAAAATATTTCGATCAGTCCAATAGATATACTTCAGGCTCAGATATCCTGAAGCGTTTGAATGCCAAAAGGACTTTTATTATATGTGAAAATTTAACAAATAAATTAATTCTATTCGTATTTATTTCTGTTATTAAATTTGATTTACTTTGGTTTTAAGAAAGATTAGAAAAATAAGAAAATTTTCTTTAATTATTTATCGCAGATTATGCTACTGAACTGTCATTATATTAAACTATTCGTATATATAAAAAATATTTTTTGCATTTAAATTAATAATTTATTGTTCTATTTAGTAATACTAGAGGATTTTATAAAAAAAAAGGAATAACTTATGATTTTGTTCTATACAATATTATCTTTTATATATATGTTACTCTTTTCGAATTTCATGCTTCTTTTGTAAGAAATTATTGAATTAATTTGATGCACGGCACAATTATTGAATTTGCATGAATTTGTTTAAATATTAAAATAATACATTAAGCAAAATAACTTAATGCATTTTATTAATTGGTCTAATAATGGTATCAATTTATTTCTTTAATCGATCCAGATTTTAGAATAATATTGTTTATGACATTAGTCCTTAAGTATAAACATATGAGCATTTTGCAATCCCAATGAATAACAATTTATGTATATTAAATGATTATAGGAAATCAGATATATTTTCAATCATAAATCATTTTCAAATGTTCGAAGATTTGAAATTTTAAACATTAGATTTATTTGTAATTTTTAAGTAGTACGATATTACCTTGAGATATTTTCCTTAGGTTGAATGCATGTAAACATAACCCTTCATATGTTACCTTTGTGCTGCAGTTTGATGTTCCTGAAAAGAAAACCCAAATATTCTGAGATTTTTTGATAAATCCTAATTTGTGGAACAATAATGTGGTTAAACTTGAATTTTGCTCTATCAATAATGAAGATGAATGTATGTGTAAATTTTGCATTTTCGAACTTCTCAAACTACACCATTTTTCCAAGATATGTCACATTTATTAGATATATGTGTTGTATTGTGGGAATCTGAAGCAGAGCAAGATTTTGTTTAAGTTTGAATGATTAAATTTTAAGTAATTAAAATATTAATAATTAAATATTTTTATAGCAATAAAATGAAAATTTCGAAATAATTTTTGAAATTAAATTCAAAATAATAATCTTTGCAATTCTATCATTTAATGACAAGTTTTTTTATTCTAAAATATATTTTAAGCCGTATTTTACACCAATAAATTTATTTTCATTTTAAAATTCAACTCATCTCATTATTTCTATTTAGATGTAGAATTGGCTTTTGATCTATGATCTATATTCTAAAAAAGACAAGACTAGTAATCTTGCTTGTTCACGCTGTGTAGTTTTCAGTACTAAATAAGCTTGTAATAAAATTTTTGAGATTTTGTTCTATTTACAATGTCTGTTAAATTTTAAAATAAAGCAACGGTCATTTTATAAATGCATCTAAGTTTAAACATTGTTCCTCTTTCATGCATTATCATTATATTTGGTTGGGGAATAAGTTCGTAGCGTTTTTCTCAAATAATTTTTTTAAAAAGAAAATCATTAGTAATAACAGCTGATTGATACGAGTATATATTCTCCACTACTGTTTACTACCTCCTACCACCTCTTGATCTGTTTGTCCATGCCGTTCCACCAAAAATCACCCGGTCTGGTTTTTAAGGCTCTTTTTATTGTAGAAGGTACAGCCCCTCATATAGTTCGACAGAGAGTGGAAAAAATGGTAATCTTACGGCGCAAAATCCGGAAAATATGTGGGACGCTGAAGTACCTCCTTTCAAGCTCTTGGAGTGAGGCTTTGAAGACTTGTGCAACATGGGGCCTGGCGTTGTCGTGAAGGGGTATGGTTTGACCTTGTCGATGGGATCTTTTCAGTCGCATAGCATCTTTCATGCGGGGTAACCAGCTATGTAGAGATTCTTGATGACCGTAACAGTCCTTTCGAGGCTTTTCCAGTACACCATGCCCTCCCCGTCTCCCCCCAAACGAAGATCACGGTCTTCTTTGGATGGATGTCAAGCTTGACCATTTCCGTGCTGCAGACTTGCTTATGACATCTTCTCCGTATTGGTTGCAAATGCCCCGTGCTGCTTAAGCAGCTTTTTGGCCTGGATGAAAAGCGAAAAAGAGCAGGTGTTGAAAATGTTGAATTTTACTTCCTGGATATTCCGTTTCTAATCCTTTAAAGTAATTAAAAATAAAATTACTCAAAAAAAAACAATTTGCACAGTTTTGTAGAGCAGTAAGAGCTGTATCAAATGAATACCATACACTTTGTCAAACAGCAAAAATATAGTTGGAAAAGAACGTAAATATAAAAATGCTACGAACTTATTCCCCAATCAAATATTTTATAGGTAAAAAGTTAGGAAAATTCATAGCACAATAAAAGCAATGATGAATGGTTCCTAAAATATTATTATCAATCAAAAGTTGAAGCTGAAAAATATTTTGCAAAGATATCATTTAGAAAAAGAAACATAAAATAATAAATTGGAATATATTTCCAAAGGAGAACGTTAAAGCAAAATAACTAGCAGACGCAAATTTTCAAGAGTGATATAAGACAATAATTTAAAATTACTTGAATTGTACTTTTTAAAGAACATAAAATATTCTAGAGCATTTTATTTTCCCCTACCTTTTTCAAAATGGCATTTGATGTAGGATATGTAACTATATTGATATAATACTTCAAATAATAGCAATAAAACTGGTATTCTTATATTGATGAAATAAAGAAAATTTATTTCAATTTCAAAAATAATTCGCACGACATCAACAAATTAATTATAAACAATTGTTGCTACGCTAAATTACAATAGCATTTTATTGTCCTTCAATATTTATGGTCGTGTTTCACTTGATATTATATCGCATTTTTTAATGAAAGTATAAATAAAATATAAATTTGTATTATTGAAATAAAACTTGCTAATAATGTTAATAAATTAATAAGTTTTATATACATATTTTTTTTTCATTTAGAATGCTAAATATATCCGATTTATCAGTTTTTTAGAGGTGTAAAACAGGATTAACCCCGCTGTTTTCCTATATTTGCATGTTTCAGTGTCTTATGCAAAAAGGATAATTTATTAAATATAAGGTTTGATAATTTTCTGCTAAATGCCATATTTGATGCATAGTTTAGGTTAAGAGTTCTCGTGATAAGTATTTGATACAAAAAGTAGGTATTCATATTAATGAAATTAAAATTCTAAAATCAACCCAAGATAAAAATTTGAAGGAAATGAAAACAAAGCAAAAAAAAAAAAAATGTATAGCAATTTTTGGATTTATTTGGCTGGTTGATAAATGGTAAATGATACATATGACTTTTTTTAAACTCTTCTCTTGATGTAAATTATAAATACATATGGAGTAAAGATTTGTATTTGAAATAAAAATGAAAAAAGAAAGTACGTTCTTGATGAACTGTTTCAAACTTGGATACTACCCTTACAGCTGATACATTTATTCTATCCATGACCCTTTTAAACGGATATGACATCCTGACAAAAGTTCATGACATAAAATTGCCAATACAAACTTGCGTTTCTAAGAGTTTACTGTAATTACTAAGATTTTATTACGTTCTAATAATTTTACAATTTTCAGATTTCATCTTATTTTACAATAATATAATTTCCATCGCATATTCTTCATGTAAACCAAGCAAATAGTATATCTACTTGGATTTGAGTAAAAGAAAAAAAATCATTCGATTAAATATTTAATTTAACAAAAAAAATAGCATGAATTCCAATACTAAAGTAGAACATGTTGAAAAATTTCAAAAAAATATACGATAGATTAATTTTAGTAAATTAACTAAAGACATAAATACTAAAAGTATCATAAGAGCATCTTTATAAATCTATATTTTATTTTTATTTTTAAAGGGCATAAAATCTTTTTTTTTTGTATTTTGAAGTATTTTAAATATGGCAGAAATAACACAATATTTTCATTCAATTTTTCAGTAATAAAAAATTATGTGACTTTTCAATATTATCCTCCAAAGTATATCTATTATATATTTAATGTCTCAGCATTTGAGAAATTATCATGTTAAACAATAATTCATACATATACACACATATTTCCTTTTGCTTTTGGTAGAGATTAAGAATTTTTGTAAGTAAATTTTGGGATGACTCCCATGGCAATTGTATAAGGACATTCTTAAGACCCTTAATAACAATTGAAAAACAAGGAATTATACGCTAATATCCGGAAGAAGTTTCAAAATTTCATATCAGATTCAATAAAACCATTCCTGTAAGAGAATATAGAAAAAAAATGTGGTGCACAAATGCTGGGAAAAAAAGGCTCAACAGAAAGAATATTTGCTCAGACAGATATCAATCAAGTGAAATAATAACTTAAAATCTATGTAATTAACTACAATAATGAAATATTTGATATGTATCTCGTATGTGGTTTGCGAAATGAAATTTAATCACAATGTATATGCGTCACGATATATATATATTCCTTTATAAACAGTGTGCATCAAGTAATATCTGCAACTGTATCTTTCAAATTTAACAACTTTTTTGTATACCTTGTCTTTTAAATAAATTAATTTAATATTATGCTTCACTGACTAATGCATATAAAGGAATATAATGGTAATATATTAGTTTAAATGAATACTACTTAATAAACATTGTAGAAAATAAGCATCAAGATTGCTCTTGTTTTTACTTCAACACATCCGGTTATTTTGGCATGTTTAACACAATAGGTTTAAAAAATTTCCAAATATTCTTGAATAACAAATAAAATGCATATGAAAAATTTTACAGATTCAAGTTTGTTATTTAAATAATGGTTACAGTTCAGAGATAATTGCAATCTGTTCATGTGTGATATTTCAAGAGTATAATCACAAAAATGTTTTTTTCCAAAAAGTGTTAAAAGATATTTATGCAAAAACTTTATATCAGCTTACAAATAAAATGATATCTCTTTCACGAACAAGCTAATAGTTATTAATTAAATCAGTTTCCTATATATGATTGATGATATTTTTCATGTACAGTAGCATGAAAAAAATTGTTTTAATAATCATATACAGCTCGCATTATAAATTCTCACGATATGACATAGATGTATTCTTAGAACCAAAATGAATTATCGTTATTATTTTGCTTACTTTACACATGTTTTGTCTCAGTTTGATGATTTATGACGCTATTTTAACAAGATGGAAGAAAATCTTCTTTTTATAATTTCTAACTATCCATTGTTTATTTTCTTACAAAAAAAAATATTTTTTTTCTTTGTTTAGTTTGCTTCAACTTTTTATTACCTTCTACTATTGAATATTTGTACTATTCAAATAATTATATTATTTGTGATAAAAAGTTTATTCCTATTGTTTATTTACTATTTTTTAAATTTATTTTTTTCTCTTTTCTGTTATAACCATTCATGAGTAAAATTCTGTTTTTCAATGAGTATTGATAAAACCTGTACATATGAACTGAAGAAATGGAAGAAAAAAATAAAAGGTTGGAAACAAAAGAAAATTGTTTCTTAGTTAATATTTATCAAATATTGCTCCTATTCTCAAAAATACGTTTATAATTTAATTTCAAAGGAAACTCTTTACATTTTGATGATAAAATGCATTCAGTTAATTTATTTTTCAACAATAAAATGGTGAAATTTCACACACAAATCTATACTCCATGTACAAGTAATTTTTACCTTTAATATAATAATTTCCAACTCCCGTTTACAAATATTTTGAGAATCCATTTAAAATTAATAGATCTGCCTCTACAGAACCACTCGTATACAAAAGTGAACAGTATAATATCATTTTGTGAAAAAAGTAGCATAAATTATTTTTTATAGTTTTTTAAATATAATAATGCTGTGGGGAAATATTAATTATTTGGTTTTATTGAGAATTTCTTCCGGAATATTTCATTTAAAATTACACTCACTAAGAAATCGTAATTCTGTAGATTACAAACCAAAACTTTAATGATATAGAATTTTGAATATTTATTCGGTATCAATTGGCTTCTTTATAAATAACCTAGATTTTAATTCTAAGATAAAAATGATGAGAACTTATTGCAAAAGACAACAATAAAAAGAATTATTTCATAAATTTCAATACCTAAAATGAAATTAAAATCTAATTCTGTGTGTAAAATATAAAAAACGAAACATGTTTTCCAGTTTTAATTTGTTTTGTTTATTCATTTAGTAAAATCAGTGGCTATGAATATTTATTTTTGTATATTTTTTTGAATATTTGAACAAATTATGAATGAGAATTCATTAAACTCTGCATCATGCCATGCAAGCACTCCTGAGGAAATAACAATACATCAATTATTCTTAACTTTAAAAAAGATATTAATTAATATTTTTCATTCGTCTTTGATATTTTTTTTGTTCAAAGAATTTTTTTTGACACCCACATTTTCAATTCAAAGCTGGAAAAATTATTTCCTGTGGTCAAATTCATTTTAATTAAAATAATAATTTATCATTCCACATTTAGCTTATTATTTAATGTCAACGGGTTGTCGTGCAAAATTATTTATTTAATTGTTGTAGAAAACGTAAGCCGATGTTTTGTGAGAAATCTCTGGCATTTGTTTTGATAAATGAAGGAACAAGAAAGTTCCCTGCATTTTTAATTGTCAGGGCATTAAGTTTTTCGATAGCTAACAGAGACACGAAGATTAAATCCACTGATGAAAGCATTTATTTATGCCATATTTAAAGAAAAAGTAATTAAGAATTCCAAGAAAATTTAAGCCAATTTTAAAAAAGGGAACTTTAATCATAAATATTCGCTGCTTTTTCAGAAAAACATTAATTAATCTGGCATTGAGTGTCCTACAATTATAATGAAAATAACGTTCCAGTCAGTGCTGCTGTTGCGACTGTCGGCCATTCAGATTTGCCTATATGCCTTTGGGGATTGAACCAGCCAGTATAAGATTACAGCTGCAGTATTCCTATTACATTGCATATCTTTAATTTTTATTTTATATTTTAATTGTCATCATACAAAAATCTAGTCCCTCAACAAATCCAAATTCCTATTTTTCATACTTTTGAAAAAATAAATAAAATTAAGTCTTATTACTTAGTCAAAAAATTGTAAATTAGAATTTGATATATTTCAAAAGAATATGAAACGGATTTTATCACCATGCATGTTCCAGTAATTAGAATAAATGTGTTTTTTTTTAATTTTATCCTTCACTTTTGGCAATTATAACATTTGATGCTTCCAATGTTCAGTTTTAAGAAGTTTAGGTTTTAAAACTTTCATTATTTTAACTATTATGAAATCACATTACCATCGATAAGAAATCCTTATTATGGAGAAAAATAAAATTTGCAATTTTATTAGAACACCTTAAAGCAATTAATAGGAAGTTTTTAACATGATTTATCTAATCTCATCATGATCATGATTTAATTTAAAGAATAACAACAAACTCTTATTTAGATAGTTTATAATTAAAGAAAATGTACCAATGAAGTCAATTATTCTAGAATTGATATTTTATAATACATAAACATATTTTACAATCTAATTTGAAACAGGTATTAAAAAATACGTTTGGTAATTAAGCACAATTTACTAAAAATATAAATCTTAACAGCATCTAGATATTTTCTTTCTGCAATGATATGCTATCGCGCACTTCAAAACAAATGCTGAAATAAAATATAGAAATGTAGTAATATAAAATATAGTTCAAATGTAAATATAGTTTTATATGATACGTTAATTTTTATGAACATACCTATAACAGAACCTATTTAAATAAGAAAATAATTAGGTATAAATTGTCTAGGATGGTTTTGCTAAAAACTAAATTAAATTAAATTATTTAATAATTTCAATTATGATATAATTAACAATAATCTGCTATAGATACATTGGATTTTGGCATGCTTGTCTTGGAACTGACTTCACTGTAGATAGGAGATATTTAAATAAGTTAAAGATTAAAAATAATTAAAATTTTTGATGTGTTATGTAATTAACAATAATATGCTACATCAAACGTATTTTGGCTTATTTATCATGGAACTTATTTCACTGTGGATGGGAGATATTGTAATAATTTAAAGATTAAAAATAATTAAAATTTTTGATGTGAGTTTTATGGACTTAAATTTTGATGTAAATTTTAGCTTTGAATATCTTGTCTGAATATATTTTAATTATTTCTTTTTTTTCTTGCAGATAATCATATCAAATATCTGAGCAATGTTATGGAATAATGACAGAAGAATAACAGTGGCAGTTACAGCTTTTCCAGAGATTCGAAACATATAGAATATTTTCAAGATTTTTTATCTGACTGAGAAGACATATACTCTGGTCTTAGACATATTTCAGCGTTTTAAAAATCTGAACATCTTTCACTCTTGCTTTTATTTAACAAAAGAATAATATTGCAATCGTACAAAATTCATATTTTAATACAGTAACTGAAGTAACAATTAAAATGTATTCTAGTTTAAAATTAAAGTTCCTTTTCAACAAGAATAAACCTAACATCATATTATTTTACAAATCAATCACCACGCTTGAAAGATTAATAAAAAGGAAACTTGATTTGTTCAATAAATGAATTGCTGATTCCAAAAACAATGGCAGTTTGAATAACTTATTTTAAAATATTTGCTCATCTTAAATATTTCTGCTCACATATATTTTATTATTCTAGCACAGTCTCCAGAAAACCACAGAAACATCTTAAAATGGAAATATTTTATCACTTAAAAGTATTTATATTTTCCGAATTAAAAAATTAAGTGATAGAAAAGTAAAGTTTTATTTTCGGGACATTGAAGAAAGGACAATAGATTGCATAACTGTGCTTCACAAAGCAAAGAACTATTAATAAATAAGTGGAAAATATCCCGAATAAAGAGACACTGCATCATATAATAAGGCTGAAATGTCTTTGAATGTAGTGCCATCTCTTGTGCTCGACCCATTCAATTCTTCAAATGTGGAACTTGACGAGTCTTTTCTAGACTCTGACAGTTTCAATCTCAGTATCACGTCGAACAACATATCTCACAATGAAAGCTTTATCGAGGAATATACAGGGACAGAGAAAGTGTTCTGGGCGTTGCTCCTCTTGCCACTTCCATTGGTGGCAGTGTTTGGAAACATATTGGTGATCCTCAGTGTTTATAAAGAAAAGAGTTTACAGACTGTGACCAATTACTTCATTGTGAGTTTGGCGTTCGCTGATCTTCTCGTTGCAGCTGTTGTTATGCCTTTCGCAGTTTATGTACTGGTAGGTTTTGTTTATTTCTCACTTTATTTAACAACTTATTTGAGGATGATAATGAATTTAGAAATCATTGATTTATTACTAAGAACTCTAAACATGTAAATAATAAAAAAAAAGGTTTTGAAATATTGATTACTTAATATTAGATCTTTTAAATAAATAATTAGTAAAATTTATGTTTTCTATTAGTATAAAATTATAATTTTTTCATATCCCATAGTATAGACATGATTTCAAAAACTTGTAATATTGAAAGTTTTGTAATATTAATATTGTAAAATTGTTTAAATTTTTGTTAATTTAAATTGTAAAATTGTTTTTAATGAGCTATAGATTAAATTAAGAAAAGTTAAACTGATAAATAAGTCAATGGTATTATATTTATGTATATATAAAAAATAGATATAGCCCCTATGAAGAAACTTATTACATAAGAAATAAAATAAATAAAAATCTTTTATTTCAACATTTTTATATTGGTTTTACAAATATAATGACTTGTATGTTTTAAACATTTGATTATTAGATTGCTTGTACACGATTCTATGGTTGAATTCTATGATTCTATTGAATGGTTAAATTCTATGAATTCTATGATTCCACGATTCTATGATTCTATTCTTGAGAAACAATCAATCGTAGAACTATGTTTATAATTGATTGAATCACGAACATAGTTGATAGAACAAAATTCATTATTGTGCAATTGTAAGTCTATGTTCTTTATTATTCAATGATTAAACGTTATTTAATTATAAATAACAATTATAAAGATATCAATGACTTTTACATCATCAACATCTAATTATATGGAAAACAATTTTGTAGAAATCTGATTCATTATTACTACTTCGAGATGGATCATCTAACTTTTTTATGCATTTCGGGGTAATCTCAGTTCCGTCTATTTCAGAATATTTAAAAAAAAATAATTTTTCTCTACTTCTTAAAACAAAAATAACTTAAATATATACAAAAAAAGTCTTGCATCAAAACATGTACAGTTTCTTATAAGAATAATTAGAATATCGTCAGATATTTCATAAATTTCTAGATGAATAAATGTCTTTATTTAAAATAAAATATTGTACAGATTAACCTGGTGTGATTTGGATATTTGGAGTAGGAGATGCCAGCTAAGGCGTCGTTATTCCAACCGCAGTTCGAAATTACAAGGTCTGTAACAAAATAGCCCTAGTGTTGCTTTGAAACGCGACCTTAATACAACTAAACTATACTAAACGTGTTGAAAAAGAAATTTTTAGCGTTCAATGAATATATTCAAATCCAATTCAATCATCAAAATTGTTATTTCCTGATTAATAATTGAAATTGATTGAGATAGTATAAAATTATGCTATCAACCCTCAAGATTTATAGATCATTAGGATGCGTCGCATGAATTTGTGGATAAGTAATTGGTAATTTTCTTTTAAAAACTTATTAATTGGAAGTAATTTACTCAAATAATTTTATTAGTTTTAGTGGATTTTCTATAGATATTCATGAACTGGTAATTTGAGCCTATGCTATACATATCGATTTCACAACTATAAAATAAATGCATTTCAAAGGAAAAAATAATTCTTCAAAATGCAAATGCATTAAAAAAAAACGTAATCCTAAATTTATATTCAACAGAATTGCTGAAATGAAGATTTTTTATATATATATATATATAAAAATCTTCACTGCTTACGCAAAAATCGCGTTTTAGATTTTTCATTCCTTTGACAATATACACCGCGTTTTCTTAGAATATCCTAGTGTTCTTTTCAATTTCAACATTTTTTGCTGCTTTGAACTCCATCTTTCAGAACCCGTCTCTATTTATTATCGCTTTCCCTATTGTGTATAGCATATCAGATTTGTTGTATATTTTAGAGGGGAGCCCGTATTAGTTTTCTTTAAGGATCATTTATTAATGGGTTGGAGAGCATTATCACTGATACTTTCCACCATATTTACTATCCATTAATGAGCTTTGGATTTTGGTTGCTTTGTCAGAACTGAATATTACAAATATCTGCACTGACAACGATTTTCTGTTTCTTCTGTACGTTTCTTTGAGTACGTTAATAATTTATTGACAAAATGCGATAGCTTTCATCTGAAGTTTTCAAAAAGGATAATAAAAACTAAAATACTGCGACAGGTATCATATTTGAGAGCTGGTTATGGGGAGAAAATAATGCTCTCACAGTGATACATACTTTACACGTATTTAAAAAACAACTATAGCAGGAAACTAATTTTATGTTCACAGTGTAAACAAAAAATAGCAAACTTCGACATAAGTCACATAAAGCTTTGAGAGTACATTGACGTCACTTGTGAGCCAGTGGAATGTACCAACCCTCCCCCCTTTCTGAGGAAATAAACGCAAATTAAAAAAAAAATTCAAGTGTTAAATATTTCAACTCAGAATCTGCAGCTTCCCCTGCGCATTTCTAAGGGTGATCATTTGAGCCTTTTTCCCTTGTTAAAAAATTATTAATAAATAATTTTCCAAAAATTTATTTAAAATGAAAACCATTATTCTAAATAATTAATACATGATGTAAAAATGAGTTAAATTATAATTACGTCTATAAAATTTTAAAACATTAATTTTTTTCGGGGGGGTGAAGATGGAGTGCTTCTCTTATAAGATTTAAAATTTATTTTTATATTTCTTCTTTAAAAAGGAAATGAAATTAAAAAATGTGTTTTAATGTTTAATCGTCATTCTTTTAAATCTAATAGTATTATAGCTGAGTCAGATTTCAGTGCATTCCTAACCACTTTTTTCAATTAACCCTGTTCTTAATGTTTTTCACTTTAAATTTTGTATTGTATTCTAATTATCATCTTTTTATGTATTAAATTTTATATATATCAAATCTGATTCGTTTTTAAAAATTGCATACAATCTTTTTAAAAGAATATTTGTTAACTATTTGAATAAAAAATATCATTATTTATTCGTCCTTATTTCTCCCGACATCTTGAAAGTTTTCCAATTATTTAATTTTTCTCTAATAATGTTCGGTCATTTTCTGATGTTTGTTCTTCTAATGACAGACGTTATGTCTTTTCCCCCTTTATTTGTTTCTTTATCAAATCTTCAGCTCTTAACCATCTGCCCTATTAACTTCCTTTCTCGGTTTATAAGAGCAGAATGACCCAAACATTAAGACAAAAGGGTCCAATTTTTTCTGATATTCTTCATGGTTTGTTATTATTGCCTAACAATCCTCATCTCGAGAACCTATAAAAAAAAGATGAAATAGCATTGAAAAAGTAAGAAAAAATATTGTTCGTGGGACTCTTACACAATTAGAAGCTTTGTTGACAAAGGGTCAGATGGGGTACTGTTAATCTTTGAGAATCGTAAAGATCAAATTTGGACACTATTAAATAATGACCCCCAGAGAATGAAACTTGTTTAGTTTCTTTTTGTGAAGTGTTTTGGTCTTTGCCCTAGTGAACAAGTTTTTCTTTCTATCTTTCCTATTAAAGTAGTTGAGCTTATCTCAGGAGTTAGATTTTTGATATATTGCAGTTATCTGGTGAGAGCTGATAAATGATACCCTTGTGCTTATTCGTTTATGGTACGATACATTTTTTATATCCTTGATAAGAGGAATTCGTAATTGTGTGTCCATTTATAAAGCCGATATTTTTTAGAAATATTAAGCTGATTTCCGTTTGCTTAAGGTAACCGACTACGTTCGAAGAAAAAATTTTGAAAAATCCGATTTTTTGAAAACTATTTTTGGTTTTTAGATGTATTATCAATTATAAATGCTATAAATACAAAAACATTATGAAAATATAATATATTTTAAGAAAAAGGAAAAATTGTAGTAAATTTTAAGGAAATTTAACCAAAACAGTTAACACTCTTCACAAAATTGTAATGCAACAATCCCATTTTTCTTTGTACACAAGTTATAGAATTCAATGATGAATGAAATGAACCAAAATCTAAGAAAAAATTTGAGATGCAAAGAAGTTATGGGTAAAAATATACGTATATATGCAATTTTTTCATAAATTCACGGCTTTATTTTTCTAAAAACACCTATAAATGAAAAAGTATTTCACCAACCATAAAACTTTTGGTTCCTTTCATTACCCATGTTATTTTAAACACACACTGAAATTTTTATGTAAATACCTCTGTTAGTTTTTGAGATATCATGCTAATGGTGGATAATTTTTATGAAAATTAAAATTGAAGTTAAAGACAAATTTTAGCTCAAAAATAATTTTAAAAAAATTTCCTCTGTATAATAGGTTAGACCTTAATTTTCTAAGAAAAAACAAACCGTGTTTGAAAGAGAAAAGTCTGAATTACAAGAAATAACGCTTTTAAAAAAAAATCGCCAATGTGGTCGAATACCGGTGTTTTTAACGTAGTCGGATACCTTAAGTTCAATAATACTAAATGACAGAACATTAAGGAAAATTTCTTAATTAGAAGGATATGTTTCCTTATATAATTTATGAAATTCTGCTTCATTATTACAAAGTAGGAAATTTTATGATATCATTGAAAGAAGAACTAAATTGTGATCCCCGGTTGAATACTTATTATTTTATCACTTCGATGTAATAATTATCTGATGATTTCCTTGTTATTCCTTGTCGAAATTTTTGATTCACATAAAACGGAAAACTTTAAATTCTGCAGTTTAACATAACCATGCTGAATCACTATTCAAATAATCCTTGTGTTAGATTTGTTCTCAAAATTAACTCTTTTTAAATAGGATTGTTTGTCTAACTAAGACTTCTAACCGAGTACTCATCAAACAATTGCACATTTTGTTTTTTATTCACTATTGTAAATGAATTATGAAAATTTGCTTAGGTCTTGAATTAGTAAAGTGACTGTGTAAAACAATTATTCCAGTATGTAAAAGGCTTCCTAAAATATAGAATTGTTTACCTAATTCAAATTTTTAGCACAATATTCAGCAAAATACTCTGAATTTCACATCTGTATGTGTAACATAATTCGTAATCTAATAAAAGGAATATGTAAAACCACTACTTCTGTATGTTAAATACTTCCAAATAATAGACTTGCTTGTTCAATTAAAATTTATAACTCAATATTCTCCGAAAAGTCGCTAATTTCACAACTGTGTTTTTAACATGGAAATTTGTTTGGTTCAAGATTTATTGATGCGGATATGTAAAATAGTTTCTTCAATATGATAAATGCATCTAAACTTTCTTTTCCTTCCAAAAAAGTAGATAAGGAATAGGTACTAATAAATTGTAAGTATATATAGTAGCAAAAATTTCATTGAAAGAAATGTACAAAATATTTGTGTGAAATCAAATGACTAATTTTAATTCCTCAAACAGAATATAGATATATGATATATAAAATGTATTTAAAAATCTGGATATCAAATAAATGTAATAAAATTATAGAAAAGAAATGACAAAAATAAAAAGTCAAAGTATAATTAGTAAAAATATAACTTAAAAAAAGCAACATGCTCCTAAATAAGACTAACAAAATTTCTAAACTTATATTAAAAATATTTTTATCCATGTCCATTTATTTAATGTAGAGTATTTTGTATTCAAAAATAACATTAATCTTAGTTGAGCAAATTTACAGAGATCTATAAATTTGATCAATACTAAATAATATACAATAAATTATGCTCATGCCAATCACGATTATATTTTATCTATAAGAAAATACTACAAATCCTTTTACTCTACAATGTTTTTCATTCAACTCTCCATTCATTAAATTCACTTAACGCTGAAAATTTCAAAGAAATCGTGAGTGACTTCGCTCTCTTCTTACTGGCAAGCTCTTCAATTACGAAACTGAATCTTTCTACAAGAGTGCTCTAAAAGTAAATTACTTGAAGCTCCTTCGAGATGGAATTGATCGAGGGCAGAAACTTCAGAGAGCATTTGAAAAGTAAATAGAGAGCTGCGGCGAAAGAGCTTGAAACGTCTGTTAGGAACGTCACGAACTTCCAAGTCTTTGTACTTGATTGATTCATTCGTACTAGTATCGTTGTTTGAGTTCTTCAAATGCAGTGATGTTTATTCAAATGGAGTAGAGTGAATTTGGTTTGTTTGAGGGAAATGAAGATTCCTTCGATTAGCATCCTTTAATTTATCTGGTCTCAAGGAGGTTCCGAGGGTAAGCCAAGAATTTGCAAATAAGTAAGAATAGATAAATATAATAAAAAAAGAAAATAAGAATGTTTTATCACATATTTTTAAAAAAATAAAAACTAAGTAATAAAATATTGACTGTTGAAATATGAGATCATAACTATTATAGTATTAAAAAGAATCGATTAAAATTTTCATTCATAGTATAATAAGGTATATACTACAAAATCATTAGAACAATAACAATTAATCTTTAACATTTACAGTTGCAAAATTTCAAATATTTAAATGGCCGCACCATTTAATTTTCATAGAACTGTTCATCACAGCAGAAAACAATAAACAGCGTTGGAACGATAATTGCAGCAAGAAAAAACACCAACATTAAATAAACTGAAAAGAAAAAAAAAAGAAAAAAAAATGAGTTGTGCTTACCATAGATGGAAATCACCAACATTAAATAGACTGAAAAGAAAAAAAAAAGAAAAATGTGTTGTGCTTACCATAGATGGAAAGTTAACAAAGTTCTTTTCGGAATGGCACGTGCTTTGATTCTAGGCAACATTGGTGTAAAATGTCATTGTGGTTGAAATAGTTCAAGTAGAAAATGTGTGAAACATTATAAAATGCGTTCTTTCTGTTGTTTTTTTTGATTTTATTTTTAACTTTCTTTTTTTGTCAATTGCTACTTCTGATATCATTTAAAAATTTTCATATATTATCAATGTATCCATAAGTGTTAAAATATAACTTCTGCTTTTTCATGATTCTTGAGCACTTACCTTAAAATAATACCTTGAACCACAATATCATATGATTAGTTTACCATTTTAAAATACAACATTTTATACTAAAATACATTATATATTTTAAAATACAGCATCTGATACTAAAATACATTACATATTTCAAAATACAACATTTGATACTAAAATAAATTATATATTTTAAAATACGTTTGATATTAAAATACTTTATATATTTTAAACTACAACATTTGTTTGGAACCACAATTTCATTTGACGATGATACGCCCCATATATTCCATAGATTTTTAGAATCCTTCTCCACGCTTATGTATGGTTTTTGTGCTTAAAACAGCTTCAAAAATACATTCTCCACAGCCAATTTTTCATTTTTATTCCGTGGTTTTATTTATATTTTTGTTTTTTATTCCGCGGTTTTATATTTCTAGGAAAACTACCAATACTAATAACTCAAATGAAGCTTTTGAATAACTCCTTACAAAATTCGTGTAACTTTGAGCACATCTTGGATAAGAAAACGTAATTATTAAGAATAAGTAATCAGACCGCAGAGGATAGCTTTCAAATATATGAAATCGGAATTAAACAATAAAACGTTTACAAAAATGAAATCTAAATGAAATAAAACCTATCTATGAAACAAATCTAAATTGATATAATTAAGTAAATGAAACAAAAACGAAAATAGTTACGGAAATGAAACTAAAAATTGGAATCGGAGCTGAAAATTTTTCCGGATCCGAATAAGTTTAAAATTTAAAAACCTATCATTGTTTTAGTCCTTTTTTTTCACAGAACATCAGGATCTTTATCCATACCAACTGCATTTTAAAGGAAAATACACTATTTATTTTCCAATGTGTTATGTAATCTCCTTCTATACAGGTTGCTTCAAAAAGCTTTTCCCTCCTATCCTAGTTTAAATAATTTTACTGTTTTGATACCATCAATCTCTCCAGTATTTGATTGACCATTCCAATCAGCCCCTCAATAACTCTTTAAAAATTTCTAAATATCTATTACACAGTATTACGACTTATTTTCTAATTCCCCTTATCGATGCTATCTTTTAACAAGAGCCTTAGATTGAAACTCCTGATTAATTTAGTTAAAATACGTCATCCACCCCCAAAAAACATTCGCCTCTACTAAATGTTTTGCAGCTTTGCATTTTGTTAATGGTAAAGTTTTGTTACTGTAAAGTTTTATAAATTATAATTACAATCGTTCTAAGGTTATGTGATACAGAAATAAAATAATCTTTGAAGTCCTTCATTTGTTTGATTTTATTTTCATGTCAAAATATTAATAAGCGATTAATTTTCTAACTTATAAATTTCTAACTTATATTGTTGCCCATACTTTCTATAAAAATTTTCATTTTAATATGTTAAAGCCCAAATTCTGAACAATTTTTTTTCTGAAATAGAAAGTTATTTGATTTTAGGCAAAAGTTAAAAAAAGATTTTCTTCAGACTTTTTCAGTATTTTTGCTATACAAAAGATTTACAACAAAATTAACTTTAAATTGCATTTTTTTTCCTGGATTAAACTGTAAAATTAAATGTAGAGGAATATTCACACTTCATATAATCACAATAATTTGGTTTCCTGTCTTCATTACTTGATAAATCTATTTTATTACGTTTCTAAATACTAAGTAAGGGCAAATAACTTTTGAAGTTATATCACTATATATATACTTTTGAGCGTGAATAAAGTACGAATAGGCTTTCAAGAATGAATAAAATCTAAATATTCATGAAAATGCCATTTGAAAAATTATATACAACATTAATTAATTTTGTCGATGTCATGGTTCTTTTGGTTGTATTCTTAAGATTAAAGAAATTGATTATAGGTGACGTTTATAAAATACTATATAAGACAACATGGTCATTTGAAAAAATAAATGTCTGTATAAAATAATAAATAATAATTTATAAGACTTAAAATATAGTTAAACAATGCTTAAATTTAAATAAGTCTATATAAACATTAATATTATCCGCTTCTCAAAGAGCTGCAAAATGAAAATGTATATAATTCTAATGTCTATCATACTTATGTATTTCATTGAAAAAAAATGTAATTAATAAATTTGAAAGTATATAAAATATTGTATTTTATTGCATGAATTGTTTTCGTTTTGCTTAAAAAAAATGTTATTAGTACAAGGCAAGAAACTTTGAATATTGTTGCGTATTGAAGTAAGAGAACAGGAACAAAATATGAAACTCTTATTTCTTTTCTGTGTTAAGATTTTATGTTATTCCTTTTCGTTAGATGGCAGCACCACCGCACTTATTTCAGTTTTCAGAGTTCGTGAAGTTTTAAAACCGGAATAATTCTTAATCTTCAGAAAAGAGAATTCTGAAGTTCTCAAAATAAATTATAGAGATTCGAATTCACTAGTTTTAAAAAAGGACTGTTTTATAAATCAACATATCAATGAGAAGCCGAATAATTTAATTAACTGTTCGAAATGCACGAATAAAATTCATTTTAAATTTCAACATTTTATTTGTACTCAAGTTTTAATTACTGCTAGTATTCTTCAATGTATTTATTTTTGAAAAGATCATAAATTTAAAAATTTCTTCAACACCATCAGTATATATATATATATATATATTTACAAAAATCTGAAAGCAAATAAATAAGTTTTAAAAGTTTTTATTGATTTCTTTTTTTTTGGAAAGCATGTAAGTACATTTCGCATAATTTTTAGGTTAATGTCAATTTAATTGATTAGAATAATCAGCATTATTAGATGAATGTAATTTGGTCAATGCTTAGTCAGTATTTACTAAAGTTATATCCTGAAGATTTACAATGTTAGCAGCACTCAACAGTGTTAAATTACAGCGCCATCTATATTTAGTTATGAAGATTAAAAGTACTATTTCAATATAAAATACATATTAGCATCTCTAAATTAAAATTCAGAATTCCTTTTTCAGTAAAGTAGATTTGAAAAAAATTCATTTTAAAATTACTTTTAAATATTTTAAAGATAAAAAAAAATAGATACGAATTGAAAGCGAGTTAAATTCGTAATTGAGCAACCTAAATCCACCAGTGTCACTGAACAAAGATATATTTCTCTGCATTTATTATAAAAACCATAATTATTTAAAAATTAACTAATATATCGTAGGAGAAAAGAGACGAATTTTCTTCAGTGTCGTCACTCAATAAATAGTGAAGAAGTAAATACAATTATAATTCATAATTTATAAAATTTATATCTAATTCTTCCTTTTCAGTCATAACTTAAAAAACCATTCCAAATTATCTTCTTAACCATTTATGCTCTTATTATATAGGTAATTAAAATTTATTTTTTTCATAAATCATATGACCATACAGAGTCACTGAATAGTTTATTAAATACATTATAAAGTATAATAATAATTTAGAAATGTATTATAAATTATTATTATTTATAAGTAAATTATAGTCTGTTTGTTATCAAAATGCCATCATAAAATTTAAATTTTATATATCTGTATAAAGTAACTAAGCCAAGTTTTTCTGTTAATCGCTTTTATATTTTATTCAATTTAAGCTTTTAAATATAAATGGAAAGAAATTTCGTTCTCTTTAATATTGAAAACTAATTTAGTTTGATTTTGCTTGTTTCTAAATATAAACTCTGAAGAAACAAAATTGCTCATGATTATGCATCTCAGTTTAACATAATATGGAAAATTAATTGATATGATTTATAAAATTAATTTGACTCAAAAATATGTAATAACACTTTCCATGGTTATATTTTCTTGTAATCTGATGCCTCCAGAAACTCAGAAATCAATAATATAAATTGAATGATTTTTTCTTCACTATGATTAACATTTCTTTCTCTTTCATACTTATATTCAACATAAGAATTTGAAGAAGTTTGATAGATTAGAATGAAATCAATAAATATCATTTTTTTGCCATTTTCCTTTCCATATTTCAGTCGCAAACAGTATTATTTCTTTTTTCTTCAAATTTAACTGCTTATTTATGCACATACATTCATCCATCCTTAATATTTGAACTCAATTTTTGATTTATTCGAATTCTTGAAGTCATGGCTTAGAATATTTTCGAATAAATTTAGAATTTCATTTCCTAAATAAATATCCCAAAATGTATGACTCTTCCCTAGTTTTCCATTGATTTTTTTTCTTGTTTTTCATAATTTTGTTTTTAAATATTGATGAAAATATATGATTCGTTTTTCATTTCAATGAAAGGAACATTGGGAATAAAACTTCTTTGAGTTATATCCAGAAAAAAACTTTTTTTCTACAATTTTTATAAGTATGAAAACAAGCATTGATACATTTTATTGCTATTTATATCAGTTGGTTAGAACTATCCTTCGATGTTTATTCCTTTAAAAATCAATCTGAAGAAGAGCTCCAAATTTGTTTCTTTTATTATGGCAATAAAGAAAACTAAGAAAAAATATTTTTTTAAAATTTCAACACCTACTACGCAGTTTCATTAAACTTCATATGCTTTCTGGCACAAGCTTTTAAGCTCGAAATATTTTAAAAACATTTTTAATAAATGCTCTTGCAATTTTATGGCGTAAGAAATATCTTTTCATGTCAGAATGTTTTTATATCGTTCAGAAGGGTATTTTTCGAGAAATCATTTAAAAAGTAATGATATAAGGAATTCAACTAGAATAATATTTATCTTTGAAAAACATTTGATTTATAAATTGCTGATACAGCGGGCTCTTCTGCGAATGAAAATATTTTCGTGTTTACCATCTTTGATATCAAAATTATTTTTATATAAAATATTAAAATATGTAAAGTGCTGTTTTCGAGCGCAATGTTAAAAGCAGCAAGTACTTTATTAAAAATACGATAAACTCTTGCCATTTAAACTGATTTTGGCTTATTACAGAATTCTGACAATTTTCTTATTAGTCTATAATAAAAATCTGAATTTATATATCCATTATTTTATTGTACTTCAAAGCATATTTTTTCATATTCCCTTTAAAATATAGGGTGATTACACTTAAAGTTACACTTTGAAATGGTCATAAAAGGAAAATTTCTAGATTAAATGGTACAAATTTGATACATTTTCTTCAAGTCATGAGAATTTCTTATCTGCGGCTTCCAAAAACTTACGACCAAGGAAAAATGGCATTTTATGCAAAATAGTGCCAGGAATATACTGTTATATAAATATGTTGTTAAACAAAATAGAGCCAGGACACACCGGTTTAAAATGTGTTGAACCATTTCTAAAAATGTTACAAAGCATGTTCAATGTGGCGTCCACCATTTCCCGTAATGGGGAAGTAAAATCCCATTACTGCCTTCTAATATATATACATTTTCTGTATTTTCCAGAGGAATATTATAGACTTCGGTATATTGTATCTTTCAGTTCAGCCAAATTTTTTAGATTATTACCATAAACTTTACGATTGAGATAATACACATAAAACATGCTTTGTAACTCCTTTCAGAAACGACTAAATTCTTGAAACTGGAATCATAATTTCATATGCTGATTAGCAATATTGCATGCAGCACCATATTACCCCTGATGGGGAGCTTTTGAAATTCTTTGTTGCAGAAAATAAGTTCTGATGAACTTCTTTAAACTACTAACAATTTTGAAAACATTCGGTTTAGTGGTTTTCCTTTTATGACAGTTTTAATGTGGAACTTGGATTACAACCCCCTTGTACATTATATAAGTTTTTTTTTTTTGCAATTTCTGTCATACATAGTTCATAAATATCCATATGACATATATACACGTTTGATTTGAAAGTTTACAGAATGTGGTATTAAACCCAATTTGAAATGAATACCACTTTCATGAGGAATCAAAAGTCCTTTTAAGATGAAATGTTTCAAGATACCATAAGTAATATTTAAATAGAAATTTTTGTAGTTTTTCTGGCTGATTTCTAAGCTAGTACAGAGGTTAAAATAACATATGTCTTTATCTAATACTATAACACGAGGAATGGTTGCCAAGTCGAAAATTGCCCCAGAATTAATAAACTCCGGTAAACTTGGGGTCTGGGGTTTTTGGCCACAAGGAATCGATTGGCGCCGGTTTTGAAGCGCTACGGTCGAGCAGTTCGGAGTTACTGATATGATATTTTCAAACTTTATTAGTTCGCCATAATGGCTACTTAAATTTTCAAGCGGTAACGTGCTGCCATCTATAGCCAATATGGCGAACTAATAAAGTTTTATGTTTATGCTGTTATAGGTTTATAATATGTTTCTTATGTATGTATATATGTTTGGTTTTTCTAAATAAATTTGTCAAAAATATTGAACTTCAACACACTTCAATCTTTACCTTTACTTTACCTTTGTATAGAATAGTTCCCTTTCCAAACTCTAACTTTGTTTAGAATAGTTTACAATGGTGCACTTTAACCGGTTATCTTTTCACCAATGGTTTCACAAATTTTCTTATGGCATGTATTGTTTTGATAAATCACAA
This sequence comes from Argiope trifasciata, assembly GCA_026543055.1. Lineage (NCBI taxonomy): Eukaryota > Metazoa > Arthropoda > Arachnida > Araneae > Araneidae > Argiope > Argiope trifasciata. Next base: position 935,463 of record JAPMOQ010035588.1, read on the forward strand.
TTGAAAATTTAAATCTTCGAGTTAGCTTCGATACCTGTTTTCTCCGAGCTGAGCTCGGTCACCCGCTGGTGGTCAAGAATAAATACTCATCACAAAATGAAATACGTGTAAGTTTTTTTTAAAAGTGAATCAAGGTCGGATCCACTTTTTACAATCGTGTTGAATGTTGGTACAGAAATTCGATTATCCGCCGTCAACGAGAGCGGTGATGCTTACTCTCCTCTCTTCAACGAGCGTTCTTCGGTTTCGCATCCTCTTTCTTATTAGTGAACTTCAGAACGCGAACTGTTCTCAGTTATTTTTTCTTTTATACATCCTAACAGTAAATTCAGTGTTTTGCTCAGAATTTTAAACCAGCTACAAGACCCTTACAAGCCCCTTACTTCAGAGATTTTATATGAGGCAATTGGAGTGACATATAGAAGACAAACTGAATTTTCTCGTATCTATTGGTGTGCAAAGATGTTAGGTTAAGACCTCTCCAGGCAAATGGGGTAAGTGTTCTCTAAATATCTTGAACTTTTAGTGTGTGTCATGTAACGTAGATACATATATAAAATTAAATTATAAATCCTATAGTTGTTTTTGGAAATGTTTAAGTTTGTTTAAATGTTTTTAAATGTTTAATGCATTGCCCACCTACTTTCTGATTTTATTCTATATCTTAAACATACTTTCTTGTTCCCAACCTCCTTCAACTCCCATAAATTTTATCTTAACTAATCATATTGAAAAATATAAGAGAATTCAAGGGTCCAAATCAAAAAGCTCTCTATTCATTTCAGTTATGTCATTGCTTATTTTCAAATAAATCTATTAATCATTGTCTCTCTTCAATACCAGTATTTTTAGAATATCTCGATAAGCTGAATTTACGCCTTAATAACCTCTTTGTTAAATATTTTAACAATATAACTCCTTCATTGCATTTATTAGAAAGAGATTGCATTCAAGTAAAGTTTAACTCGGTTCACTTATTTTATTAGGTGATTTTAATGAATTTTTGTTTTATGTTATAAGTAACCCTTATTAAAGCTTTTTCTCGTACCCGATCGTAGAGAGGAACTGCAATACAAACAACTATAACCAGCTCTTCTAAACTTCCTTGTGAACGCAGGGTCATCCAATGTCCACTCCTCACTGGGAGTGGAGCAGAAAAGGGGAAAAGAGGACAGGGGAAGGAAAAGGGGGAATGTGTCTTAAGGGTCGTGCATGTATTATCTGGTTATTACTTTTGACAGAGGGGTTGGCTCTCTTTAAGCTAAATTGCGCAGGGGACGCTACCACACTGTTTAAGGCTTTCTTTTTGTTTGTATGTTTTGTATTTTAGGGGGAGAGGGGTGATGATTCTTCCGTAAGGTTACCGATCAGTGAAAGAAAATACTGGTCATATAATATTCTTTTCCTTCTATACCCTCGCCTCTCAAACACACCCGTTTTTTTTTTCTTTTTTTTCTTTTTTTTTTCTTCTCTTCTATTTTAAATCTGACTGGTCAACGAAATGCTATTCTGGCTCTGTTGTTTGACAACGGTTTCTAATACCTCAAACGCTTTTATCTCACATGGGAGGAAAGAGAAAGGAGAAAGGGAAAATTAACGGTAAAATAGCCAATAAGGCGAAAATCAAAATCATTAAATATTTCTTGCATTTTTTTTTTGCTCTCTTTTCTAATTTTTCCCCACAATTATGGGCTTCAAGGCTACTGAACTCTTCCACCATATAAAATTTTTTAAAATGAATGAGGTAGGGAAGAAAGGGGAGGATGGGGGAAACAAGAAATATTCCAAGCAGTAATAGGATTTGGTAGCCAAGTATCTGTCATTTTTTGTTTTATTTTTTTTTTCTTTAATTTTTCCTTTTGTTTCCGAGGTGTTTACAATCTCTTTTTCGCAGCAGTAAATTCTCCAAATAAAAAGGGATAACCTATAAAAGATATATTTGCTCGGATCCATTCTGTCAGATGAACAAAAAAAAAAAAATTAAAGAAAAAAGGGGGGAATATTCCCCACATTCGTACATCATTGGTTTCACAATAGTCGCTCTAATGTTCAAAGACATCTATTGCATGGCACAAACTTGGATGGATAAAAGGGGAATAACTGCCCCTGTAGCCTCTCTGAATAGATTTTGCATCAATTATTTAGTTTTCCCTTTTTTTTCTTCTTCTTTACACTTCAAAATACATATGTTTCAAACAAAAAAATGGAAATTATAATAGATGAGTGACCTGCTATGACGTTAGATCCACCGCCTGGAGCTGATATCGATTTACTACCACTTAGAAGAACTAAATCATCTACCTCTATACCTTCAACATGAAAAATTATAAACGATATCCCGACTGGGGATAAGAACACACCAATAAAAGGACTTTGTAAGAGACTTCGAGGTTTAATCAACAGCCGCCAATCAGATGGTATGAGGTCTCATTTACCAGTTTATATTAAAATGGAAGCTAATTAAATCTTAGACCTTCGGCAAGACAAAATATCAATAGTCAATAAGAAGGGAAAAGGTATTGAAGTAGCCATCCAGGCAACATCTTCTCAAACATATATAAAGGAAAAGGAAGGAAGTAAAGCTAAGGAAAAATTGCCTCGGCATAAGCAGTCATCGACAAATGCTTTAAAGAAGCCCTCCTACACAGAGGTGATTAACCTAAAAAATCGAGTCTAATGATGCTCTTAAAAGGAATTTATCTTTAAGATTGCCAGGGAAAGGACTCCCAAGTCTAATCATTTACGACCTGCCCAACGACACTTCAAATAAAGATGACCAAACGGCATTGAAAACCTACACCAGTATGCAGGAAGACCTCCGATTCCGATTCAAGATGAAAGGTCGCAGAGAAAGAACAAGCCATTGGATTCTAGAAACTCCCGGTGAGGCTCTCCACAAATTTAAACATCTAAAAAAGATCCCTATGCGCTGGTACATGTACCAGATGAAGGAATTCTTTCACATCAAGAGGTGCTCGACCTGTCAAGCCTATGGTCACACAGCCTTTTCAAAGGAGTGCAAATTCACTACGCCATTTTGTGGTTGCTGTGGTCATAGACACCTCAGTAGAAGTTGCAGAAGTGAGGATTCCCACTGCTTAAACTGTTCCGAAAGCAACAGAGTGAGATATACTAATTTCAGCGTACGGCACAGTGTCATTGACAATCAATGCCCCTGCTACCAAAAAGAAGTGGAAGCCTATAAAAAATCAAGGGACTATTTTTAGTATGGACCTTGATTTTGAAAATTCTTCTCTTCCCTCTAACAAAGCGTCATCAATGACTCTCGATTTACTTAATTCGCATAAGAACCTTTTCTTTGATCAGAATCATTTTTGACCGCTTGTTCAAAAAGTATCAAATTGTTTAAAATTATTCAGATTAATCTTGCCGAATCTAAAGTAGCTACAACCTCACTTGTACAAACATCTCAAACAACCTCTCCTGACATCTTCCTTGCACAAGAACCGTATGTCAAAAATGGGAGAATAGAAGGTCTTCCTCGCCAGTGGACAAGTTGATTATTAGGAAATGGAAAGGCAGGCATTGTCCTCTTACCTACCTGCACTTCTCCAATATTCCCTGCTTCAGACGAGAACACAGTTACAGTCAAAATCCCCAACATAGATAATCCTTTAACTCTGATTTCGGCATATTCTTCTCCAGCTGCGAATATAGAAGAAATGATCAAAGAGCTTGAAAAAGCTCACACAAAATTACAGAATGAAAACCTAATCATAGGTGCTGACATGAATGTTCACAGTACCCGATGGGGTTATCGTGCAAATAACAATAGAGGATACCAATTGGAAAAAATCTTTAGCTGAAAAAAACCTCCATCTGCTAAACTCTCCAGACTCAGAACCCACTTTTCAACGCCACAATGCTGAAGACTGACCAGATCTAACTCTATCTTGGCTAACTTATGCGATTGGGAGGCAGTGGAAAATGAATCGCTCAATGATAATAAATTTATTAAATTTTCATCAATTCAGAAATTTCTAAGCTTTCTTATCTTAGATTTAAAAAAGAATTCCGGGGTCACAAGAAGTTCTGCAATCATTTTGGAAGAAAGCTTTTCAGATTAATAGAAATCATTCAGAAATCCTCGACAACTGAAAGTCTGGAAGCTGCTACAGAAAAACTTCAATTGGAAATACTTGACTCTTGAATATTTCTTGGTGGAATCAAAATCTGGAAATAAAGAAAAAGGAGCCAAATGCACTGAAGGGACGCATGAAGAAGAGCGCGGGTGATATGACAGAACATTATCAGAAAATTTATTTAAAGAAAAGAGCAATCTGCAAAAATGAAATACTTCAGGCAAAGAGAAGCGCTTGGAGAAAATTTTGCTCGAATGCAAGTTCCCCTTATGGAGCTCCTTTTAATTCAACTAAGATTGCTCAACCACCCTCATACAAACTTAGCACTCAAAACTTTTAAAATATGGACCGATAAAAATCGATTCGAAATTTCAATAGAAAAATCACAATATTTACTTATAGGGAAATTGTCCAGGGGACCAACTGTTCGTTGGAACAACCAGTCCAGTCCAAACGAACATCATCTCTCAAATACTTGGGAGTAATATTAGATGAAAAGTTAAACTGGATTTCTCACATACTAGAACAAGGTTCTAAGGCCATCAGCCAGTATCAATAACTTTGTCGCATAGCAGGGCCCCGCTCTGGGACTACAACAAAGATTCAGAGGGACCCTATATCAAGCAGTCACCGAGAGGATGCTCCTGTATGGTGTAAATGCTTGGCCACTCTCATCTTCTCCAAGATTGGAAAGAAAATTAGCTATTATTCAAAGGATCTTCCTTCTATATATTACTGGATCATACCGTACTACCCCGACTGCAGCTTTGCAGGTCATTACCGGCATTATGCCACTTCACCTGAATGCTCAACAAGAACCCCTCTTCATCAATATCATATGTTTAAAGAAAGAAATAGAATTTGAAGGTGAAACATATTACCCAAGAGAATTTGAAGAAAAAGTCAGGAATATTACCATCCACCCTTCTTTGTTTGAGATAGTGACACAAATTTCAACAACAGAGCCCTTTGAAGAGGATACCAGTTTAACATTCTACTCAGATGGGTCCAAAATAGAGCTGGGAACCGGGTGTTCATATTGCGCATTCGAAAATGGCATACAAGTTCTTGAATGGAAAGGAAATCTGGAGGAATTCTACATTGTGTTTCAATTCAATTTGCTTGGACTGAAAAATGCCATCATTCGAGCTAGTGAAGAAAACGAGACGATAAAAATCTGTACAGACAGACTTTCAAGTTTCCTAGCAGTACAAGATCCTCATTCTCCTCATCAACTCACCCGTGTCATTCAGTCCCTTCTCCTCCAAGACCCAAATATACTCTTAAGATGGATCAAAGCCGATGCTGGTTATCGGGGTAATGAAGAAGCTGATATTCTTGCAAAAGCAGCTATTATTGTAGGTGCTCCATTGGAAGCTCCAAAGCCCTGGTGTAATCTTAAAAAGCACCTGCAGAAAATATTTATACGAAAATGGCAAAATCTTTGGGATAACGGAAATACGGGTCGTTCTGTTTATAAAGTCTTCAAAGCAGTAAAATTGCAACCACTGTCCTCGTCTCGTGAAGAAATCCTATTTGTTACAGGACTTGGCTCTTTCCCGTCTTTTCTTCACCTCTTCCATCTATCAGCAAATGACTACTGCCCTTGTGGAGAAATCGGCGATCCCATTGACTTTGCGACATGTTGCCCTTTTACTCTTTCATTGCACCTCAGAAAACCCTCATCATCGCTAGAAAGTCTGTGGAGCAAAGAGTCCTTAATAATCCTTCTTCCAAAAGTAGAATCATAAACATGATTAGATTCCTAATAGATCAGGGAGAGCTGCTTCAATTAGAGTAACTCTACTATCTCTTAGGACACCATTTAATACAGCTCGTACTTTATCCATAACTGGTTTTTCATCCCCCTCTCAATATTTTTAACTCTTTTGTGCCTTCATACTGTATATTATTATGCTCATTCATCCAGTTTCTTGCACTCAAGAAGTTCAGTCTAGCATTTATAACCACTTGTTATGTTTTATTTGCATGTATTTAGTCATTTCTCTGTATCTTTCAAATTCTTTGTTGTGTACTTTTTTTTTGTTAATAAAGTCCACCTACATCTATACCAAACCAGAAAGGGGTCACATGAGCTCTAGAAACGAAGGTGTGGTGTGGTGTTAAATGTTAAAATGTTAAATGTTGACACAAGTTTCTGAATATCTACTGGGAAATTTCCTCGCCGAATTTTAAATAGTTAGCTTCTGATCTTAAATGAAAACTGATTTAATACTTTCATCATGTTTAATTTTCTTTATCCAATGTCGAATTTGTGTATAGTTTCATTATTAAGCTTTATTATTGCTTGTTTTTGAGCTCACTAACGATTCACATAATTAATTGGGAATTTTAGAAAATATACGTAATTTTCTCATTAGATATTGCATGCAGAAATTTAAGAAGAATAACGGTTTTTCATTGGAGTTTGTTCCACCAAAACATGTAATTTTAATAAACATAAGTTCCTCGGAAAAATATATTTTAGTCATAAGTGTCCATATGTGTGACTAATTTTAATCTTCGTTAGAGATAAGATAATTTTAAAAACATACTGAGAGAGCAAACATACTGAGAAAAAAAAAAAGAGCAAAATTTAGCAAAATACTCTAATTTATAAGAGAAGTCTACCATGCATTAGTAATTCAAAAACTTACAAATTTTATAATGTTTTTCACAACTAAAATCTATTGATTATGAATAATTTCTATCGATTATATAAATCATATGTTTTCATTTTATATATAAATCATCAACTAATTACTATTAATTATATAAATCATATGTGATACTCAATAATGCCTTCAGTGAAACAGGATTTATTTTATGTGAAAACTTAGCTGTTTGATAATTAGGTTCTAACTGAAATATTCGCTGGACCATAGTTTGAAACTTGCTTATACTGAAGAGAGTATAAATATTAAATACAAAATTATATATAAAAACAAAACAAATAGAATTAATAGCTTATTTCCTCAAAGACAAAAATAGGGCAGCATTTACACAATGCAAAGTTCTAATAGACTATTTAAAAATTATTAACTAGTTAAAATTATATATTAATAGTTCATAAAAAACAATACCTCATGCAAAAGATTCTGAAACTGATTTTTGATTTTTTTTTCCAGAAGAAATGAATTCAATGCATTTTTTTAGAATGTTCTGAAAAGAAAAAACATAGCAATTCTAATAAAAATCAAAGTGTATGCAAAAATGCTTAGAATTTTACTTCGTCAAAAATTTAATGTAGTTTAAATTATCTCAAAATAAATAGATTACGAAACAGGAAAAATATTTTTAGCTGATATAAGAAACAGTAAAGGATTTAAAACATTTTTTTTTCTTTTAAAACTATTAATTAACCTCTTTTTCTTCCTAAACTATTATTATTGAATAACAACTAAAAATTAAATATTTTCAGAGTTAAATCAATGATCAAAGAAAATTTCACTCATAACTTTTTCAAAGTCGTTTCTGATTAAATGTTTTAAAGTGAACTTATAAATAAAACCTTTATTTATTTCTTCTGTAGAAAGAAACAGTTAAATCAGATTATATTATAACCAACTTCATATTACGCCTAAACTTCAAATGAATTACTTCAAAATGAATGATATCGTAAATAATTTTACACTTTTTATATGAAGTGACAGTTGATTTATAATAAAATACTTATTGGAAGGATGCAGATAAGCATCTGAAGTTTGAAACCTTGTTCTACCGAAGAAAGAAAATATAAATTGTAAATACAAAGTTATGACCAAGAATTAAGAGTGATGGCTTATTTAATCAATGTTTATATCATTTGGATTTGGATAACAGTAAACACTAATACACTATTTAATATTAATCAAAATGTTAGACATGATGTATGTATATTTCTCATAAGACAATAATTTTGTATAAAATTATGAAACTTTTTTCAGAATTAAAGTTATATTCTGTGGGAACCAAGAATTATATTGAGAAAGGCAATGTACTGAATTTATTATTAATTATTAGATAGTAAATTACAAAATGCAATGCACTCCACTTTTAAAATGTAATCAAAATAACTCAAATTCAATATTAAATAACTTTTAAGCAAAAATGCCTTGATTTCTTTCTCTCCTTCTTTTGAACATTAATATAAAAATCTAAAAAACAAATTGATTACTAAGCAGAAAATCATTTATAACATTTTTGTAACATATTATAAGAACTCGTTTCTTTTAAAATCAATTTCTCGTCATTAACTAGTAAAGGATTTTAAATATAAAATATCTGAATAGCCACTATAGATTAGATGTTTTTGGAATTAAATCGATAACCAAAGAAAATTTCGCTTAAAACTTTTACAAAGCTATGTCTGATTATATGTTTTAAAATGAATTTATAAATAAAAGTTTTATAATTTTTTTTGAGAAAAAAGCTGTTAAATCAGATTCATTTCTCTAATTATGAAATGCTTCATCATACGATTCCTTAAAAAAATTTTGCAAAGAGTTCTCGTTTAAATACTTGTCATAAGAATATCGATAATTATAATGAATGATTCACCAGCGGCAGTTTAGAAATAATCTCTCAGATGATGGATGTTTTTAAAAGCTTTGTTTTCGGAAACAAAAAAAAAACATATTAATTATGTTTCATCCTTAACCTTGAATGAGAAGTAAATAACAAAACTTTTATAACGAGTAATCTATCTTACATAGTTTGCAAAATTCGTTTCGCTTTATTTCATTAATTTTTAATGGATTTACTAGCATATTTCAGAAAGTACAGATTGCGTTTTAACGAAAATTTTGTAAAGCATATATTTAATATTCCTGTTTCCTGAATTTATAGAATGCGTTATATGAAATGTAAATAAAAACATTAACAGAGAAAATATTCATTAGATATTATCTAATGTTTTATTTTCTTTTTATATTTAATTTTACTTGAGATCTTTCCTTTTAATGATTGAATTCTGGTTGTAGAAAATATGTTAAATTTGCAAACAATAGCATTTAGTTACACGTAAGTGGAAAGTACGTAATATTTTTATTCATGCTTTGTAATTAAAGCTTTAGAGTTTGAAATAAAACTTTAAAAAAACATGAATTATAAAGTGTTTAATGATATTTTTATATCAACATTAAACATAAATAAAGAACATGATACTCTATTAGCCACCAATTTAAAAATGTTGTCAGAAAAAATAATGGCAAGAATTGGGAAACTGAAAACTAATTGAATTTAAAATTTTATATAAGGTTTATTTAATGTGATCGCTTTTCTTTTTCGCTTCGCTTTATATTTATTTATTTTCTGAATAAAAATCATATGTGTGAAATAATCACAAAAGGTCTTCATTGAAGTTCCACGGCATTTTTTTGTTTATGCTTCTTATATAAATTTATACTTGTTAGTCAGCAAATTCAAAATCTTCTGCAATTGGTATTAAAGAGTTCAAAATTTCCTTTTCTTTTTTCATATCTTAGTATAAGACAAACTATTGAATAAATAATTTGAAACAAATTACTAAAACTGTTTCACAAGAAGTAATGTACATTTAAACAAAAAAAAATCAGTTAAATTTTAAAATTATTTTTTATGGAATTTTAGGAAAAAGAAGTTGATATAATTATAGTTATTGTAATGAAGTTAATATAATGAAAATAATGATAGACAAAAAGTGTTACGTTTGACTGTTACTGATATTACAAAAAAGAAAAAAGTATAGAAACAGTGAAGTGAACTTTAAACCTTACCATCATAATGATTTCAACTGAAATTTTATTCTTACAATTTACTAAAACCAGCGGATGACCGAGATCCGCTCGGAGAAAACAGGTATCGAAGCTAACTCGAAGATTTAAATT
>JAPMOQ010035588.1:945811-971687 GCA_026543055.1 Argiope trifasciata
TATGGCGAACTAATAAAGTTTGAAAATATCCTATCTGTAACTCCGAACTGCTGGACCGTAGAACTTCAAAACCGGCGCCAATCGATTCCTCGTGGCCAAAAACCCCAGACCCCAAGTTTACCGGAGTTTATTAATTCTGGAGCGATTTTCGACTTGGCAACCATTCCTCGTATTATAGTATTAGATAATAACTCCAGTTCGAAAATAAAACTCACTCATGGATGCACATTTATATCCAATGAAATATGTGAGTACTAAATTTGAAGTGATCTTACTGTAAATCACCCAGCCGTATAACAAAAATAAATATAAATGCATAATTCTAAATAACTAGCTAGGATAATATTTTTATCAAATGTGGAAAAAACTACATTCTCGAGGAAAATATTAAAACTTTATCATTCAAAAAATATATTATAGAATTCATTTACAATATTCATAGCCCAGATGAATCAATTGATCAACAAAGATGGCTAATGTTTTCATAAATAAAGAATTCATCAGTGAATAAAAATGATTCAAAAATGCATAATTAATGTAAATCCACGCACCACGAACTATATTTTAGATTTTATTATTTTAAAATGAGGAATGTAAACTCATGAAAGGAATTTTTTTTTAAATAAAAATTCAACTCAAAAATGAATTCTTAAAAAAATAATTTAATAAATTAATTCCTATTGTATAATGCCTCTAGTAAACAAAACCTTTCATTTATTATTATATTTTTCCTCTTAGGAGTTTTTTCATTTAAACTATGAACATTTTTAACACATTTAAATCATTGAAAAACAAGGGAAATTAACTTTGAAAATAATTCCAGGAAATGAATATTGTCTTTAATTATTAATTAGTATTTAAATTAATAAACTATTCTTTTATGTATTCCTTTTAATCGCATCTAATAAATATTCAACTATACGCTACAGTTGAGCAGAATTTAACGAATCTTATTCTTTGAAAATAACATTTATTCTAAAAGATTATAAATTCTTATATATTTGGGATAAATTAATGCAACTATGTATTAAAACATATCTTGCAAAAATTTTCATATGTCTTCAAACCACAAAGACAAAATATTCAAAAAATTTCAGCTAAATATTTTAATACTATAATAGCACTAAGTAATAATTAATTCTTTCTATTAACTCCAAAGCAGAATATGAATAATAAATAATACTATATAAAATTTTACATGTCTTTTAGTAAAACTAAATTTTAATGAGCATTGGCGATGTCATGTGCATGGATTTAATAAAATATAAAATGAATTCCAGTCATCTGTTACATAAATTATTTTCATTCAAACATTTTACATATTTATAAAGCATAAATATAACAAATCTTATTTTTAGCCATCTAAATAAGAGATATATAATAATTGTATAGTATCTAAGCTATCAGTTAATTCTTCATTTTTTTTATATGAATGATTTATATCTCAGACATTTCTTATATCTCCAATGTTGAATTTCTACTAAGCTGAGAGTAAGATATTAATTTTAATCAATTAATATAGATAAATGAATAATATATGAATAATATAAATTAGCTAATTTACACATAAATAATGCAACGCACATTTAACTATCAAAAGTTTTTGTTAAAAAAGGTTCACCAAATGATGTATGATACAATTTTCGCTTCAAATTCATTGTGATGTATTGCGCTAAAAATTATGAATCCTAACAATTAATCCCAAAGTTATTAATTCTAACATTTTCAAAAAAATAATTATACTCCCTATCATTATAAGGAAATCTACAAAGTTCTTTTTAAATCTTTGCAATGTAAGATAGCAATCCATTTCTTAAAAAAACAATTGCCAGATAATCTCTAAAGGCATTTGCATATTTAATTTTTCTATTTGTTTTGGGTCTTGGGAAAAAGTGAATATGTCCATGTTTCAAATAAAATAAATGATAATAAGAACATAGTAATATTTCTTACTACCGTTTAAATGAAGTGGAATTTTCCTTATCATTTGATTCGGAAGTTGGTTCTATTGCATGATGTCTAAAGATAATATACATACATTTTAAGATGAATTTTCTAATATTTCGTTATTGCAAAATAATTTAAATCACATCTTTCGTTTCAAAATTTATAACTGAAATTCACAATAAAAAATTGTTTCAATGAAGGAAAAAAATAATGAATGTAAGACAGTGTCTAGTGGTAAAGTGAATTTTTCAAATATAGTGATAATAATGTCTTAATTAAGAAAAAAAAATATTTACTAAGACTATGTATATATTTAAAAATTATCAATATTTATCGAAACAGGGTGAGATTTAATCTAGAGCACAGTTCACCTGATTTAGGAACGCCAAATACAGCCAGTCTTAAAAAGTGTAAGTAAAGGGATCACGTAAACAGTTCCAAATCTTACCTGTCCACCGCAACTGCGAGAATCGAGCGCTACTCCTTCAGGAGCCTCAGGGGTCCTGACGCGAATCTCCTCTATTGGATGACAAAACATAGCCATATTCGACCTGGCATGATTGGGGCCACCCTCTCTTACAATTGAAAAACTAAATACTTCAAATAATCCCCATCCTTGATACAAATTTATAATTGATATAGCTTCCTACACGTAAATATTCTTCCATTCGGGAAGAATTTTGAGAAGACTGTATGTTGAATTAGGATTAATATTAGGTTGGTGGGTATGAAATGTCGGATTCTCTTTACATGCGGACGTTTGTCTCCCTGTTTTCGTTATACTTTTGTCTTTGGCATAACCTCATTCATAGTCGTATTGTCCATTGCCAGAGACTCATTTCAGCAAAATAGGTTTTCTCGAAGGTCTTCCCTTTTGTTATTTCTTTTGAGTTTATTGCCGATATGAATTCTGCCGACATTCGCGTCATTTTCTTATATGAGTACAAACTTGGTAATAGTGCTGCAAAAGCTGCACGCAACATAAATCAAGCGTTTGGGGAGAATAGTTAACGATCGGAAAGTGCAGCGTTGGTTCGAAAAATTTCGGACTGGCGATTTTTCACTGCAAAATGAGCCGCGCGGAAGACCCAAAACGTCTGTGAAGAATGATGACCTGAAGGCTCTAGTGGAAGCGGATCCAGCCGTATCCACGAGGGAACTTGCTATCAGGATGAAAGTTGACCATACAACGATATTGAGACACCTTTCTGAGATTGGCAAGGTTAAGAAGATGGACAAGTGGGTACCGCACGCACTGACAGAGCGAAATAAGCTGGAACGAACTGGAATATGAAGTTTTGCAGCATTCACCATATTCACCGGATCTCTCGCCGACCGATTTTCATTTTTTCAAGCATTTAGAGCTGTTTTTAAGGGGCAAACACTATGAAAATGAAGACAGTCTAAAAAACTCGATATCAGAGTTTATTAATTCTAAAGACCAAAATTTTTTTAAGACAGGCATCTAAGCTTTAAAATCTCGTTGGGAGAAGTGTATTGAAGCGAATGGAGCATACTTTGATTGAATAAACAGCTTTTGAAGAAAGATATGCAGTTTTATACAATCACTTAAGAATCCGACATTTCATACGCACCAACCTAATATTTTGAATTAGCATACCTGTAAATATAATATTAGTAGCTATTAAGCTACAAACAATGAGTTTAAATCTCAGCATAAAATTATTCTTTAATCAATATCTTTGATAAAAGGATGAAAAAAGAAAGAAAGGTAAAAATTTGTCCAAAAAGTTAGCTCACTACTGAATTGCATAATCATGAGTTTATGTTACATATAAAGATTCTTGTTTTCATGGTATAATTAGAATTTTTATTAAAAATATTGAGGGTGCCTGTAAGTTTCTTTCCTATTTTCAATATGAAATGGATACACAATATTTACTGTTAATGACATGATTTATTTGATTATATGATAACACTTTTTCTCTACTACCTTCTTCGATCTACCTGGCCTTCTTTCCAAACTTGTGTTTTAGACAAGAAATAATCCTCAAGATGCACTTTTATTTTGTTGATGTTTTAAAACGATTATCGTGAAAATATTTTTAATGATAATCAGATGGAGCGAGATCTGGAGTGTCAGCAGGATGCTGTAAAACATCCAAATCAAATTCGTAATATGCGGTCTCGCGTTGTCATAATTACAACCAAAGCGTTTTTTTTTTTTTTTTTTTTTTTATGTCAGCTTTCGATTGATCCAGTTAAACACAGTATTTCATAGAATTCATCGTTCCATTTTAAGGAAGAAGGTTGTAAAAAATTGCACCTTTCCAATCCCAACACATAGACAAGAGATCATTTTTGGGGTGTAGTAGAGCTCAAGAACGACTGAAACCGATGATATAGACGGCTAACAGATAAACCTGCATGTTTGCACAAGCAGAATCAGATAAGGCCATTTTCATTGTGTGATGAGAAATAAACTTGATAATTTGATCATAATACAAACATTGATAATTTGATATATTCTTGCTTGAATTCGAATTTCGGCTACTAGCGATTACAATTTAAGTTCATACAGTTAAAATTTAAAAAAAAGAATTTTAGTGTTAAAGAGAAACAATCTAGTGGAAATGCCGAATCGGTGAGCAGTAGAAGTCTATTCACAGGTACGGGTTTATTTATCTTCATAACAGGAAATAAGTATTTTAAATTTGAATTTATCAGAAATAATGTTTAATTTTTTACATTCAAATCAAAGAAAACTTCATCACATTTAAATTCAATAAACCATATAAATATAATAAATTATTTCAGTAGAATCTAGAAATAAATAAAAAATAATTTTTTTAAAATATGTTAATCAGATAGAATTACTTTTATTCTAACCATGCGAAATTACCAAAACTGGAAATAGGAAAGGATTTTTTTTTTGCATTAAGGAAAAAAATAGTTGCTAAGAAAATATGTTTCTAAGAGATTCATTTTTGTATACTTATTTTATGCTTTTTGAACAAGAGCCAAATTTGAACAGATTTTGCACATTAAACAAACCTAATTTAAGAACTAGCGCATGTCTTTTCAATCTGGATCTTCGTGCATCGGAGTCTTTCATGAATGAAAGAGAATAAAATAGTTTGATTCTTTCTTCTACAGAGTCATTGATTGTTTTATATTCAGGGTATAAGAATGATACTGCTGATTTTCTCACGAAAAAAACAAACAAACAATTTCTTTAATACCCATGAAGAATTGTTTCTGAACTATTGTTCTGCTATAGTGAATAAGTTTTGTTTCTCTTTTTCCTATTTCTTTGAATTTTCTTTTTTTCGAATTAAAGTTTTATGTAACTTTTCATGTTTTGAACTTTTAAAGCAATTTATCTTTACATATACGAATAAAAAAATACATTTTTTCAAGCTTTTACATTTTTATTAAAGATTAAAGATTAGTGAAGTTTCATAAATTTGAGTAACAAAGTTGCATGAGTGAAATTGATTATAAGATATAAATCATCAATACATAAGAGTTACTCAAATAAACTTTATTTAGATAAAATCTGTAATAATTATATTAAATTACAAACATTAATTTCCACATAACTACCTTACTTAAGATTAAATTAATAAGTGTTTCATATAAGATACCTGTAAACCTATTTACGAGTATTATCAATATTTAAGGCCTTTTCCCCAAACTTATGATATGTCTTTCTTAAAGTTATAATTAAGGAATTTAAATTAAAATATGTATGGCTCTTTTTGTTTTACAATAGATTACATGAATTTTAAAATTTGGATTTTTTTTGTATAAATATAATTTTTTTTAAATAAATTTCTTAGATACGTTATAAATTTAATGCATTCTGTTCACATTTATATGATAAAATAATTTCTTGATAAAGCTGTAAATGTATAAAAGTAAATATTAATTTTATTGTTTCAATTAAATTTTAAAAATCTAAAAATTACTATCGAGTAATCATCATACATCGTATGGGGTTAGCATTAATTTCACAACTATGTAATTCTTATTGATGTTCTTTACTCTTAAAACTAAGCTTCTAAACAGTTATGCAAATTCTGAAATAATTTGATGAAAAATCTTGATAAACTTATTATAAGCGAAGAAAAAATTTTAGTAATTATTTTTTTTATTTCATGGACTTAGATTTGTATATTTATATGCAAAAAAGGCAGTGTACGATTGTTCTCTTATTTTCAACCTTACAAACTCGTCTTCAAATTCCATTTGAATATTTCTTTAAAATAAGCTGATCATAGTAATAATTCAATCGCATTCACATATTTTGAAAGTTTATGTAATGCCGAAATGTTTGTGTAGTGTAAAATTAACAACATCAAAAATAAAAGAAAACTGATAAACTGCTTTCGAATGTCAGTATACAAATATTCATATTCTAAAAACTGCATCGACATCGATATACTATATTCGAATGCCAATCCACAACTTTTCATATTTTAGAAACTATCACAATAGTGAGATCTATAGTTTCATTTTTCCCCAGATTTTATTATGATATATAAGAAGTCTACGTAAGTCATATCTTTTCCTATAATTTAATATAAAAGACTTCACTTAAAAATTGCTGCTTTTCAGATAGATATCGAAATGCACTAAAAAACCTGAGTAAAATAGAGAGTGCCTTAAATAATATCACTTGTTTGTTTAAGAACTTTTTTAATTTGCTTGCTCAGACACTTTTAATTTTTTTGAATAATCAAATCGACTGAAATGAAGAGAAATTAATTTTAAATTTATTGTAAGATGCTTGAGAATCCAATAATGAAAGTAAATTATATTTATGATGATATGTTTGTAAGTCATAAATTGCTTTAAATAACAACATATTGGTTATTTTTTCTAAAATTTAATTAATGGTTCAAACTTTGAAAATTGACACATATTTCCCCTAGAATTGCAATTGTATTTTTAACATTTTAATCTATTTATAATATATTATATTGGTATTTTATAACTTATTGTAATATATATTTGAATACTAACTATTTTGTTTTTCCTATAAATTTCCCATACATTATTTCAAGACATTTATATATTCATTCCACCGTGAAAAAATAATATTAAAATATTTTATAATTACATACATCAATGTGTTTTACTAATTTTTTTATAGTAAAGATCTTGGACTTTTGCTACTATTGTATTTTTTAGAAACGTTTATATTAAAAAATTCTGAATGAAACTCATAAGATTTAAAAATTGAAAATGGATTAAAACTTTTTGGGAAACAGCAGTTGATAACATACATTCGGATAACAAATATTTTAAATGAAGGATTTAAATATTAACTGCATCTAAATTAAAATTCAAATAATTATTTTAAATATAACTATGTTACTTTATACTTTTTCAATTCATTTCGTTACAACTCTCCAAAATTAATAGGCTAACAATTCTCAGAAATTAATTATATTTCTCTATCAAGCATTTTAATTATTTGTATTTAAAATATCAAATTTCCATTTAGGATAAATGCATTTAGGTATTCGTATTTAAAGAAGAATGTAAGTATTACAGGGCATGTAAGGACTTAATATAGTTCAAAATTAGAAATGTTGGAATCATATAGTATACCAAAATAAATGACAGATAATAATTTAGCCTAAATCGATTTCTTTATAACTGACAAACAATAATAAGAAAAGTGTGTAAAGTTTCAATATTCATTTAGTGCATACATCTTAATGCAGTAACATGCTTCTTAAATAGACAAGAAATCTTTGCGTACAATGTAAATTCCTATTGAAATAAATAAAGCATAGTTTTCAACAATATATTTACAATTTAATGATTCTGAATGGACTAATAAATACATATAAATCAAAAAATATGCTACTTATTATTTAAAAAATAATATCTATTTATTTTATAGAACTCATATCATAATTAATTTAAAACTTTAAAATGCTTCTGCGCTTTAAAACGTTGTCGCTTTGGAAGAATACATGGCTGTAAAATTCCTTTTTCCTAATTCATATTTTTCGAAAACTTTTCAAAACATACAATATCTTTTGTAAATATAATTTTTGGGACTGAATTTTATATTTATTATTATTAAATACATAATATATTTTTATATTTTATTGAGCTGTAATGAAAAAAAAAACGTTTTTTTTTATCTTTTCAAATAATTTCACTTGATGTATTTAACATCAAGTCAACTACAGTAAGTTAACATATGTCTTCATTTTTCTATATATTTCTTCACATCTTTAAAGTAAACACATTTATATTAAATATGTTTTCCAGTAATTTACTTCAAATCAGTGCATGGTTTTCAAAATTAAAGGTAAGAAGGTTTCTTGTTTGGAAATTTTCGAGTTTTATTTTCATCGGCTCTTATTGCAGCTTTTATTCTACAGATGTCAAAACTTAAGAAGAAAAAAAAGCAATACTTGTTTCTTTCATTTTATACTTAGAATTTATATGTATGAAAGGAAAAAGCTTGTTACCGAGTAAAATATTAAAAATTAGTTTAAAAATATTTATCAATGAACTGGATATTAATAATAATGTTGCTCATTAAATTTCAAAATAGCAATGATTGTTTTACTCTGAAATCTATTTAATGTTTAAAAACACCAAAGAAGTAAATTGTAAACATATTTTTTCTTCGTGACTTATAAAATAATTTATGCATCCATTGTTTCAAAATTTAGTATTTGCTTTAATATGCATATAAATGGACTGCTGGAAAATTTATGCTAAATTAGATATTTGTCTATATTATTTATCATCAAAAATAATGATAGATTTAAGTACATGGAAATAATTTCGTGAATATTGATATTTCTTTTTCTGTTTATAAATATGATTTGTATTCCAAAATTACCATTCTTTTATATATCTATTAATGAACTCTTTTATATTTATTATTATTAAATACTTGTTTCTATTATAATATTTATAATAATATTATTATTATTATTAAACAATGGAAATAGACTGTAATGCTAAAACTAGTTATCAGTTTCTGAAATTAAAAAAATGATTAACACTTTTAATTTATTATAAAATAATTAGTATTTATTGCAAATTAAATATTTTCATGTGCTACAAGATTGCAATCGAAATTATATCCGTGCATAACACGTTTTTGTGACTAATTTTGAAAATAATTACCGGAGAAATAGTTCAATCATTTAAAAATATTGCTAAAATTTTAATTTTATTTATAAAAGGCTCTTTTGATGAAATAATTTATAACCACAGATGAGACAATTTAATTCAATTAGCGAAAATTTAAATTTTCATTTAATTTTTTTAAAATCTATAATAAATACAAGTTTTATTATTTTTAATAATTAATTCTGAAAATATCAGAAATAATTCACATTATGTCAAATATTTTTACATAATACATTGAAGTACATTACAATACATTGAAAATTTTATTTTAATTCAATTATTTACAAGAATTTCATAAAAGTTATATAAAGAATGCATAACTATTTATTTGGAACTAATATTTGAAATACAATATTATAAAACACGAAAGTATCTGCCAAATAGCAATTACTTATCAAAACATGGATCTAAAGAGAATTTTCTGTTTTCTTCCAAAATTTTTGTAGTTTTGTAAGTTTGGTTTCTATTTTATTTCATGTCTATTTCACTCATAAGTCAATTGCAAAATTGTAGTTAACTTACTTTAAGACTTATTAATAATTTCAATTAAGTATCCTGTTGAAATGGTTTTGCTTTTATTTTTTCATTATAATAAACTCTAAAAAATATTTTTGATGAAATTTTATAGTTAAGGAACTAAGATTAAATTTAATAAATCAAGTAAAAAGATTTTCCAAGTATGAATTGTAAATGGCCGCGATTACGAAATGTTAATAAGAATAGATAACAGTTTACATAGGGTGAATCTTTGACTACGCAATAGTTTATCTTAAGCCTACCACTTCAGATTAATTTAATCATATTTATTATTTGTAAAAGTTGCTTAACTGTATATAAACAAAATAAAGTTTCAAGGCATCAAAAATTATTAAAAATCAAACATAATGTAACAAAAAGTCAAGTAAATTTATCTTAATTTTTACAAATGGTTTCATGTCTTCTACCAGCGGTAACTGAAATTTACTGTAAATCACGTCTTTCCAACAAAACTCACCGATAATTACTGCTATCCTATCATAATCAGAATGTATACATATTAAAATTCCCATATATTTTAAATGTAATTAACTGCATTTTTAAATGCAATATTCCTAATGTGTGTTTTAAAATTTGGTTGTGCTGAAGTAAAACTTGTATAAGTATTCATTCTTTAATGGTTTTGTTGCCATTTTTCATTTAAATATCACACTTGCACATGTTGTTAGTTAAATTACCATACCTTATTCTGCTTCTGGATACGAATTCATAACCAAAATTTCAATTAATATAGCTCTCGAATTATTCAGAATCCATTCATGTCGGAGAATCAAGTGATGAATAAGGATTTCTAGAACTACCACGATAATATTATTGATATACCGATGTTAAAGCATGTAATTTTCTCCTATAGAAATATTTGTTTCCCGTATAATGGTATTCATGCAGTTGCAATCCGGATCTCTTTTATAATTTATAATCAGATTCTAATTGTATCATAGCTCATAAAGGGCTCATTATGGGAAGGTAAGTTTATAACTTTAAAACTACGCAGGTATTACCTTTATAAGCGCAATTGCAGCTTCCTCCTAAAAGCTTTTCTATTGATAATCCATCAGCATTTCATTTGTTCCACGAATTATTTCGGCTATTTTTAAATTTTGATTTGCAAGAATTTCAGGTGCTTACAATTAAATTAAAGTTTATTTTGCTGAAATTGCATAAAAACACTAGAAATCCCTTTTTTAATAATTTCTGAATAAAGAAATTACCATATCATATAAAATATTGCAAAGTTATTCAGTATTTTTATATGCAAAAAAATAATCCCAGAGCGTTTTATGAAACATTAACTGCTACGCAAGTAAACAAATTTCTTCTCATTTTAGTAACATCTGGGAATCTGGGAATCAAATAAATTAGAGAAATAAATACATTTCAACCCACAAAGATATTTTCTTTTAATTTGCTATTATTATTGTGCAAAAAGCTGAATTCGAAATGGTGGTTGGTGGTTTTATATCTTCTCATATATATAAGGCTATTTCTTTTCATAATACCACACCAGTATTGATGTCGTAGTACAGAATATGGATTATGTTTTTTCCAGAAGGAAGAACTTTACAAGTTTTAAGCTTAAATGATGTCACTTAGAAAATAAACAAGCTCCATATGTTTAGTTTTTAAATAAACATTACTCCTAAAATAAGCAACAATTTAGTTTTCTTAAGCCAAATATGTGGAAAAAAGTGGAATCTTTTCTATGCATACAAATATGAAAATTTGTTTGTTGTAAAGAATAAAGAGGAAAAAATTAGGACTTTTAAAATCCTTATGTTTCCAATGATCTCAAAATAATAATAGGATAGTTTTAGTTAATTGAAAATTGAAAAATTATGTTCCTTTATTAAAAAGTCCTTTTCAACTAATTTTATACATTTAGTTTATCTGTAATATGACGCATCAATTTATAATTTCATTTTTAAAAAGTTCAGGCTTTTTTTCCTCTTTACAACTGGACAGATTAAAGTCATTTGAAAATTCTTTATGAGATATTTTAGACTTAAAACCATTCAACAGTTTTCTCTTTAAAATTGAATAATTAAACTTTTTGAATTTATTTCGATATCATTTGAGTAATTGATCATTTAAACTTTCATAAAACATTCTTTAAGTAATTCAGTACGTTTATAATTATGCCGATAACGCATTTGGAGAGTTTTTAAATTTTCCTTTGTTACAAAAAAATTGAAAAAAAACCAAAATAATTCTAAATTATATGCATGTTATAATCTTAATGATTATTGTCTCTTGAAAAAGGCCAATTATAAATAATATTGCATATTAAATGTATTTTTTCAATATATTTATAATGTAATATTAATTCAATGATTGACAAATTTAGCATCTAAAATCTATGATTGAAAAAAAATCACTGAAATAAGTTATAAAAAGGGTAGTTAAGGATATTTAAAATAATAATATTATAAAAGATAAGAAAAACGTAATTTTAAAATCTCATTAATAATTCAAGGGCGAACCGCATATTACCAGCTAAGTAAAAATTAAAATTTTCTGTAAATGCTTTTCTCATTACTTATAAAAAAGAAAATTCAACAAATGCTTAAATAGCTTTATACAAACACAGCTTAGATAGAAAAAAAAACATAAAACTTATAAAGAAAAGATTAATGGTTTAATCCTGTTTCACCAGAAATCATTTGAGAGTACTTTCTTCAATAACTTTAAAGTAATTGACAATAAAAAAGTAACATAAAATACACTTGATTGTAAAGAAAATATTGAAATAATCTGCTATTTTAAGTCAATTATAGAAAAAATAATATTTATCATAATATTTCATAAAAGAATACTTATCACAAAAGATGCAGTGTTAATATTTATTTTCAAGCTATTTGTTTAATATAGCACTTAACTTTCCCATTACGTTTCTTGCTTTTGGATCGTTGTTGCCTCTCTGATGAAAAGACAGTCTAATTACGTAATGATAATCGTTTTGTGAATTAGGGAAATACGTAATGATATGATTTTTAGAAACTTATCTTGATTTCTTCTATATTCAAATTCTAAACTGAAGCAAATGATTTTTTTTCATTGTTTAATGTTTTTATGGGTTGCATTTTGGGTAGAATTGCGGATAGAATAAGAAATAAGAAAAACAAAATAATAAGAAAAACGTGGAGAAAGAAATTGTTTTTATGTTTTAATGAGGCTGACGTAAACCGTGTCTATTTTCCAAAACATTAAAAGGAAATCAATGAGAAGTGAACATTTTAAATTATTACAAAATATTATGTTGATTAATATGAAGATACAAAAATTATTAAATTCAATTTTTGAGCATGCTATTGCTATCTTTTTCAAGAATTTATTATTAATATTTCTTAATGCTGAATAATCTTACGATATTCTTATGTAAAAGTGTAATCAACATTATATAATTCTATTAATTATTTTTCATAAAGTCCTGGAGATATATTTCTTAACTTATTGCAAAATTTCATTCTCAAGGTAATCTAATTCATCTTTAGTTAGATTTAAGAAAAATAAATATACGTGGATGCTGGGTTTTCCGTTTTGACTCTAGACTGTTTGACACTGAGAAACAGGATTTTGAACAAATATGTTTTGAAGAATTTTAATTTGTTTACGGAGATATATTTTTAAGTTCTGATCGGAGGTTTAATTAATTAAATGATTAAGTGAAAATATGATTATTTTATTCAAAAATGTCCGAAAATATTATCTGACAAATGTGAATTTTCAAAGTTGCCAAATTAAAAAAGGGATTTTTAATATTATCTGTGTAATCATTTTTAATATTATGCACAATCAAAAATTTTTTCTCGATTAAAAAAAATAAATGTACATTATTTTGAACAAAAAAAATTGTTAGAATAAAATTTTCGAACTTTTCCTTGATTCATCAAAAAAGTTAATGAATCAAATTTCTTCATTTGGAACTTAGGAATATTAATTTTCAACGTATTTAGTAAGATGAATAAGAAAGTGAATTCATAAATCTTCAAAACTAGTAGATGGATTGTCCAAAAATTTACATTTATGAGAAAATCACTACCATATCCTGAATAAATTTATGTGAGCACGCGTTATTTAAATAACAAAATTCTAATACCTATCACAATATGATGCGTAAAATTACATTTTCTAAAGATCTATGATCAATTATTTATTAAGTATGATTTAATTTAAATTTAAAACAAAAAAATAATAACATTCCAAATGAAGCGTGATAGCAGTAAGGTTGAGTTTTCATAATTGTTTTAGAATCATTCCATATCTAATGTGGAATTAAACTTCAAACTCGTAATGTATATGTAATGTTCGAATACTATCGTGTGAAGGAATGTAGGATAATCTATCGTGTGAAGTGAAGCTTCATGGAGGATTATTGTTCATCCTCTAAACACAGTTTCTCTACCATTGAGCATAACAGAACTGGTGATATTGATTCTTTAAAACACAGAGCCTCGAATTTCATCCTATACAAATTCTCGCATTGTTTTGAAGAACAAAAGAATTTAACAAGCCATACTCTCGTAGCAGTTCAAAAAAAATTCTTCCTATCCACTTGTCATCGATTTCACTTCTATTATTTTAAGCACAGAGAAAGATTTTACTTCGAATTTATCAAGAACTCACACTAGAGGATTCTTCTTCCAACTCCTTTTTTCAAATTGCACCCCCCCCCCACAATTCTACTAAAAAAAGAAACTTCATTACTATTAAATTTAAATAAATAAAAACTCCCTTCTAGTTAATAACCTGAAACGAAATCAAGTAAGAATTCAGCAGCACTCATCATTAAGAGTCTCTTGAAATTCAAGAAATAAATACATGGTTCTGCTGTAGTTCGTTTACTAGCATCGGTAACTATAAATAAAAAGGAATATCCTGAAAAGACGGATAAAAAATGCCGTTGGTGACTATTATTTCACTAGCATTTGATTTCGGTGTATTGGAAATTGCAGCACTTCAATCAAAACATCTCGAAACAAGTTGTTGAATTCCTATACGGTTGACTTCATTTCCCTCTTCGGTTGCAATCAAGTGCATGTTTGATGGTTATATCTTGCCATACTCGTTTTATCTTTCAAGATATTTTCTTAAAGTGCAATAAAATAGTGAGTATGTATTCAGTAAAATCCATAATGTATTATTTTCTTTTTTTTCTATCTCTGGAAGCTTGCTTTTTAATCTCGTTTTGAAAATTTCATTACTGTATTAGTTTTAGTTTAGTTTAGTTATATTAACACATTTCTTAAAGATGTAAAATGAATTACTAGTGACATAAGAAGAAGGAGGAGGTTTTCTCATGATGAACTACTTTAAGTTGATATTAGTGTTGTAATAGAATTAATATGCTTTATTTTTAAGGAAAGCTAAAATGTCTTTTTGGAGCAGATTTCGTAATTTTGAATTCTAGTCAAATGATTGAAGTGGCTTATGAGCCGGTAACTCACCCGTAAAATCCCATAATACATCAGAGGAAAAGCTCTTAATCCACGAAGTAACATTTAACAGCTCATGACAGACATACACAAGGCATATTTTATGGGTCGAATTATAAACCTATGATGCCCCAGATTGGAAAGGGAAATTTTTCTAATGTCCTGTGAAATTATTTTGAACTGTATCATTTCAATATAGTTTTATAATAATTTCAATAAATTAACTTCGTAGAGTTAATGTTTCATTGAAAAAAATAAAGGTATCTTCAATTCTGAATTTAGAAGAAAAAAATCATTGTTCAGCCTTACAGATAGCACAGATAGATATGGTAATATGCGACTGAACAAAATTTAAGATTCATCTAAAAGGATGAAAATATGGAAGATAATAACCTATATATATATATATATATCCAAAAAAAATGTTAATCGTAATACTCAGGCAAAATCTCTTTAACCGAACTAAAGAATAAACAAATTCAAAATATAGAAATAATGAATCTTTTCAGTAAAGATCCCGACAATACCGAAATGATACATGTACACAATCTCAGTTCAGCCACCCATAATAATAACAAAGCCTTTTGGAACATATTATTTCATTTTTGTAGCATCCCCTTCCTTTATGAGCTTATTCGCTTTTCGTTACTATATCATGGGGTTGAGGGTTAACCCCTCAAATTAGATGAAACTACTCAACAATCTGCTATTATATGTATGTAGATAGCTAATGACAAGAAGGAGAATTATGAGTGCTTATTGTAATTTAATTTCAGAATAAAAAATAAAAAAATAATATAGCACTTACAGTTTGCAGATTAAATTTAGGATGTTTTGATAATAAAATAAGACCTAAATTTCCATTCCAGATTTTGACAATCATTTAAGTTTTACAACTTTATTTATTACATGATTCCTTACACAAGCTATATTGTTTAGGCCATTTATTAATGAAATTGGATTAAAATTTCAATGGTATTTAGCAAAGCTAAATTAAACATTTTGATAAAAATATTATAGTTATGAGAATTTCTTATTTTATTTATATGTTAAATTTTATTCTTAGCTACTACGAGATGAAAATCTTATTTCTTTGTTTTCACCTGAGTTTCAAACAATTATTCTGTCTAAAAATACCTACTTGATTAAGTCTAAACAATTTGCATGTTAATTATATAATTATATTCAAATTTTGTAGCGTCCTATTTAGATAATAAAAGCTTATTTTTTCAACAGTGGTAGATGTTAAAGAAAACTCGTACTTTGCTCACATACATTGTGGTGATGCTTACATCAATTACTTGAATATATCCAGCTTTTTTTGTAAGCATGCATTACGACTGCTTGCATTCAATTGAAATGATATGAATTTCTTTATTTTCGTCTCTTTCTGTCTGATTTATGAAGAAGAAATACAAGAGTTTTCACGAAAATCTGTTTACCTTATAAGTTCGTGCTTTTTTCAAGGATGAAAAGTCGAAACTATATTTTACTTGTTTCCTGCTCTGTTTTCCCTACATTTTTCTTTACTTATTTCTAATAAACACATTTTAGCTGATATCCCATAATCCTGCATTTTTGTCTGCTATAGTCCTTCCATTGTGCTTAAGATTTCGTGATAAATGATCCATTTTTTAAAAAAAAATAAAATTATAATATTTGAAATCCATACTTCATCAAAATTTGGATGCATAGCGGATTAAATTCGTCGCTCTTCATCACTACCAAGATTTTGTGTTTTCAAGATCTTACTTTTGGAGTTAGAATCTATTTCTGCAAAACATTTGTAATATGTTTTTGAAAATTTATAGAAAAATCAAAAATTATTTATTTTTAGAAGTTTTATCTGTTCTTTTCTTCTATACTTATAATAAAGATCAATGTGTGTGTGTGTGTGTGTGTTGGCGCTCTACAGGCCAGACCATTAGACCTACAGCTACCAAATTTGGTACATGTATACCTTGGAGGTCGGGAATGTGCATCTTGGAGCCCTTTTTTCGAATTTTTAATTAGAATTTGAATTGATTAAAATTTAAGCGACATTTCGATGTTTTTCCGCTATAACTTCCGAAAATATTATTGCCCAAGCATGATTTTAACATCAATTTAAAGATTAAAAAATTAGCTTTCTAACGGTAACAGTGTTTTAGTGTATAATTCAAACTTCTATTTTTAACGAATTTTTAAAGAAATATTTTAGCCATGTTTTTTTGAGCACTTGACTAGATAAAATAAAATAAAACAATGCGGAAGTTCAAATAAAAAACAACTATCATCGCAAATCAAATCTAAAGAAACACAACTTTCAGCACGTGACTGTATAAAATAACATAAATATAAAATGGGATATCTTCTAAAAAAATAAATAAAAGGCAAAGGATTTTATGATCGTTTGCTATATCTATAACATTAATTCCATAAATTATCTTTATTTACAGTAAACTTGATTGAATTTAGACATGATATGCATTGAAGTCCCGACTTAATGGCTTATTTCTAGAACCGTTTGCAATATATGTATCATTAGTTTAATAATTTTTTCCCTTTTTCGCTTTCTTTAAAAAACATATTTAACATTTTGGCAATATCACCGAAAAAAACCATTTTTAATATTTTAGAAGCATAAAACTGTTAGAGCATTAAACTCAAAAAGTTTTTCTGTATAAAGTTACCGACTTTTTAACTACTAATAAATTAATCTTTTAACTTTAACTATTTCTTAAATTTTGACTAATGAATATGTGATTTGATTGAAAATTTTATAACGCATTACTCATGGCGAACCAGCTGGTCGCCAAAGGCGGCTAGTAATATTATAAATGTAACTAATGTTTCTTTTTGTTTCTTATTAAGTAAATACTCATTTATCTGTGTTTCACTAATATTTTTTCTTCTTTTTTTGCATAAAAGGAAAATTCAGTTCCAAAAAATTCTAAAACTCTCCGTTTGTTCAGGTTATCAAAAGTTTTCAAACAATTTTGGAAACTCTTACTGAAGCTAAACTATCCATTATGGTTCGGAGAGTTAAATTTTATTGTAATGAAGTACGATTCGAGAGCAAACTAATGCCACTAAAAATAATTTACAGAAACCAATATAGTTTCTAAATACTTTAATATTAAATAAAATATTTTAGTTTAGATAAAAAGTGTCAAATCTATATACAAATAGAAAGACTAAGGATAAATTAATGGGCAGGAACACCAGTCTTCTCTTATCTCAAATGCATTAAGATGGTGACCAGATAGTACATAATTGACATATCCTTCCGCAGGTGAATTCGAAATGATGGAGAAAGGGCTTCCCATTATCTAACTAACTACGCCCATCCGAGATAACTTGGCCTCACAATAACCGTTTTGTACCTAGTTTAAGTCAGATGACCATGAAACTCTAATATCTTTGAAACTTTTAGAAGATAGCTTGCTTTTATTATTTTTCGTAATCCAAAATACAATTAGATGAGAAGTCATTTTTTTAGGAACCGATTACTCTTGCAACTCATAATTTATCATTTAAATGTGTAAAATTAATTAAACATAACGATATTTGCTCTTTGTGTTGATCTTTTTTTAAATCTAAATAATAAAAATTAACGAATAACAATAAAGGTATATGTTTTTATCAAATCGACATTTTAGTCACGTGCAATTGTTCGACTATTAGTTTTCATATTTTTGAAATTGCAGTGCATAAGAAAGATTATGTGGATATTTTGTGTACCGGTATGTAATTTTAAAAAATTGCAGAAATTAAATTTCAGGAAGAAAATTTCCTTAATTTAAAACTGTTAAATGAATATGTTGTTTATTTGTTTTCATTTCTTCTTTCTATGCTAAAGGATAGATGTTCTTTAACAGACAAAAATCTGATGTCAAAGTTCAATTGCATTCTTAAAAAAGTCATAATATATCCTTTTTCAAAAAAGAATAACCTCTGACGATATATACGTTCTTAATAATTAAATAACTTCGAAAATCATTAATAATTAATAATATTACGGACGTTATCCATATGGGTATTTGAAATATTCTTCAGCATAAACAAAAATGTTGTGGCTATATAATGACTTAAATATCTGACTTTTGTTTCTTAGAATATATGTTCTAACTTTTAAATAAATTTATAAGGTTACATATAAAAAGAAAAGAAATTTTTTTTGCAAGAATAGTGTGTTTTTTAGCTGTAGGAACTTAACTTATCTATGTGATTTTAAAGCAGTTTCAAACTTAATGTAAGTTATACATGGATAAAGGGGATGTGTATGTTATGAAATCAGTATTAAACGGTAAAAGGTAATTTGCAAAAGTTATTGAAATTTTTTTTGAAAGATAGATGCAAAGTTATATTAAAGAAAAATTAAATGAATTCTGTAAGTTCAAATCGAAGAAAATCTTTGTTATCATAGATTCAAAAATATTTTATTAGTCAAATCTTCTGCACTTTATTCGTTTAAAAAATTCCATGAAATTTTTTAGTATAATTTATCAAAAATATATGTTTATTCAGAACCACATGGATATTTAAATTGAGGAAGATGGGCTTTCACGTTAAGTATTCAGAGCAAGATAAGTAAGTGTACTTATTAATGTCGAATATAGATATTGCAGGTTACAAAAAAAGCAGTGTTGATGAATCATATAGTACAGAATGATGGATATAAATGTTGGAAATAATGGAGCTGATAAGATCTTCCAGCATAGTGAAATATTCTTATGTTAGGTGACACCACCCTGAATGTTGGTACATCAATCTTGAAAGCCGATTTTCAGTCCTTAATTATGATTAACTAAGAGTTGCCAGGCTATTTATTTTCGAGAAAAAAATAATTGTTATGAAATAGAAAAAATTTACCTTTTAGTGACATGTCTTTTATCAACATTAAGTCCCCACTCTCATTCTTTAAATAGTCCTTCTGCAACATCATTCAAACACTGAAACGCTTGCTCTCATTATTTTTTTAGAGTATTCATTCAATACCTATAAAGGATTAAAATAAATGTTAAAAAAGTTAGAAAGCTCCATTCAATGATATTTCTAAATGATCATTCAATGATATTTCTAAACATTTGATATGAAGATCTAGAATTTAAAATATCAAACAACATTACTGACTAATCTTGAATTTAAGGAAATCCGTTATAAAAACTTAAAGAAAAATGACAAAAGTAATAACAAAAAACATTTCAATTGGTTATAACAGCTGTTAAATTCGATTTCATAATTAAATAATATAAGTAATTAATATATAATATAATTTAAAAATAATATAATTAAAAATATAATATAGTATATATAATTAAATATGCGATAATATAATTAAAAAAAATACCTCCTCTTGCAGGAACCAATTAAACCTAACAACAGCTATCACTATTATCATCAGCTTCCTTAAACTAAACTGCGAAATTTTCCAGGATTGTCTCACTTTATTTTACTATCTTTTCACGAAAATTATGTAGAAATTATGATCAACTACTTTTATAAATACCATGCTCATAATATGTTATTTAAATATGATTTTAACTTAAATTATGCTTCTAATAATGTATAATTTTTAAATTCCAAGAAAATTACACCTGATTTTGTCTATGTCCTAGTATTTACCAATTAACCATAAATCAATTTTGCTTTAAATTTGGGAAAGCGCAATGCTAAAAAAATTTGATTCAGGAATATTCATTTATAATTAATTGCATACAATTAATTTAATCTTTCACAGCATTTATATTTAAAACATTGTGTACAAATTTCTTTTAATGATAACACTGAACAAAAAGAATTTCATTATAACATTCAATTCAGAAATATTATTCATTAAATAGTATCTCATTAAGCTCTCTAATTATTCTCTTTTATAGTTTAATTTTGGAAAGCTGGTAGAAGAGAAAGACATAATAATATTTGAAATTCATTATATATTTATATAAAATTTTCTGAAACTACTTTCTAGCAAGTATATTAAATCAAGTTAATATGTATCTCATTTAAAATAAGTTCGTGAAGTCATTAAGCAGTTTCGTTTTAAGTATAGATAAAAATTATACAACGAAAAGCACAAATGCTAATCCTCTTAAAACATACAAACTAACAATAAATAAACTTTGAATATTTTTCTCACCAAGACACATTTAATAGGAAAAAGACTTCCGTAAAAGTTTCAATCAGATGTTACCTTTAATAACAAGATATTATTCAAGTAGATACATCTTTTCCTGGAAAATGTAGGATATTTTTAAAAAAAAGATTTAATTCACCACATTCGAAAAATTAAGTAGGAGTTTTCAGGGAGCCGGATGCAAATATTTGTTTTCTTTTTATTACAAAATATTAAATCTGATTTGCATTAAAAGCAGAACTCTGAGACAATTTCAATTCGTTTTTTGTCTGTGTGAAAAGCAGATCTCTGTCTAGTATAATCTTCTCGCTATTCTCTTCCACTATTTTGCTGAAAATTTTGCATTTGATATGAAAGAACCTGAAAAATGGGTTGAATTTTATAATCTTAATATTAGAAAGTATCTAGTTGTAAGAATTTTTAATTCTGTGTTTTAAATAAAACATTTTCTTTGTGAAGTGCAGAAAGTTGTTCATTCTATTAGATCACAGTCAAAGTTTACATGGGAAATGCTTAGTAATTTTTAGGAATAAATGTGAATTTGCATATTTTAATTAAATTCATTTTGTTAGAGCAATGTTTTGCATGGTTTGAGTACCAATGATGCAATATATGTTATCCAATTATACTACTCGAAACAAAAGACTGTCTTCAATCCACCCTAATTTGAAAAAAAAATGATATGATGCCATATGAAAAAAAAAAACATAATATATTCTTTTCGCTTATCAAGAGCATAATATATTCTTTAAATTACTTCAGGCAAATTATTGTCAGGAATTGTTTCCCAACGACATGAACTTTCTAATAAGGAAGATGGCATTGTAGATAACCATTTGAAGAAAAACTTCACGACAGAAAAGTGAGTTCCTCAAACTACTCTAATTTTAATGATGAAGCGATTAGGAGTGAAGTCACGATATAATTTTAGATCATTTGCACTGTTGCTTTAAAAAAACTATTAAAAATACAGGAGATAGAGTTATATGCAAGTATTGAATCGGTGGGAATAGTGGACGAATGGAGAGACACAAGAATAAAATCTATGTCATGTTTTGTGTTATTGCAATGATTCATTTCTTAGCTATTGCTATGTGCCACTACTTTTCATACACCATTCGGCTGTTTTTGTTAATAGGAGTTCATGCTTTTGTACAAAATAAAGCATCTCTACTTGTCACTGAGACTATCACTGAATTTTTATTCATATATCTACTAGACAAAGTTTGTATTATTTGTGTAACGATGGGAAACACAATTTTACTATTTACTCTGTTATCATGAATGTTTTAGATATACTTTTTAGCTTTTAAGGCCACATGTAGTTTATTTAATCATATTATGTTTACTTTTCGTTTATTATGAATTATTAGTGGTTTTGGCATAGCGCTTTACTAGGTACATAGTCATGTAGGCCTTTCTAGAAATGATGTGGTGGATTTAATTAATAGAATTAATTTCGATATTGAAAATTCATTGACAAAATATAAGTATTCTTATTCAATAGCGGCTTGGGATTTGTAGACAAGAAGATAAACAATATTCAGTCAATCCTGTTATTGGGTTTGTGTCTAATCTCAAATGCGTTGGTCGTTATCAATTTGATTCGCTTCCGTATGCATCATTTTACTACACTCACAGGCATCTCATTTTTGTCTATAATGTGCTTCAATGTCAGAAATATTAGTATGAAACATATTATTACTGATCGCCCTGTTTTAATTCAAATTGTATTTGCTTTTTAATTAATTCTGAAACACTGATTTTGCAAGATTAGGTGGCGAGATACCATTAAAATATTGTTAAATGTTTGAAAATTATCTGATTTTATATTATTTTATTTAGTGCATTTGTCCTCTAGTTTCCCTCTTTGCTCTCTGAAATGTTTTTAACTTTCAACTTATATATTTAGTAAGACTTCTAATTTTATTATCTGCTTTGTATTTGCTTATTTGTTTGGTGCAGCATAACTAGAATGCTTTTTTTTCATTAGTAAACACCTCAAACGCAATCAACCATAACAAAATGAACAAACAGAAGGAAAGGTTAAAACTCTATAGGTTATGCTTTGTACTTTTATTGAGAATTGTTCAATAATGTATAGGTTATAAAATGGATATAATATAATAAATCCATGTATATAGAATGTATTCTTAAATTTAGTAATGAACTTGCTGTTATATTCCATTTTTATGAACATATAAGTCTAAGATATACGCTATTAAATTAGAATAATTAATATTAAATGACGAATGAAGTTTTAGATAATTATCAACTTTATTTTAAGGTTGTTTTTAATGAACGGAATTTATTTTTAGGAATTAATAAGCAAAAAACAATTCCCATCTGAGATAAAAATCGGAATGATGTTAGAGAAATTAATACGATTGCTGCCATGAAAACTAATATTTAATGCAGAAAAGTATCCCTAATTACTAGAAAAACTGCTCCTAATATTTTCTATTTTAACAATTAAAGTATATTATAAATTTTAAGGGTTTGCTCTCTCCCTTCTATTTTAGCTCCAAATTCTAATTTCATTACAGTGATATATGAATAAGCAAATATATTATTTAATAAAATAGAATAATTAAATACAGCTAAATAATAAAGAAGTATAAAAATAAAGTCTTCAAATTATTTAGCTGAATAATATTTAGGATGAGATAATAATTCCCATAAGCTGTGAAACTGAAAAAGGTCTACTGAATTAATTTTTTAACAGTTTATTAATTGCATAAAATACTATTGATAAGGTATTGAAAATAGAAATTTAAAATATTGACGATTAAAAGTAGTTTTATCCATGACCCTAAATAATACACCTTTGTTTAACGAAAAATTAAAGCTATGAAAAAGACATATCTTCCAATTAACTTAAATTTCTTTACTAATTATAATTTATTTAATCCATAATGAACATTGCTGATTAAATGTTCATTTTATTGATTTTTTATTTTCAGTTAATTCAATTCATTTAAATCGGATTGTCTGAAAGGAAGCCCCATTCTAATATATTTATTAAATTGTTTTATTCTGTTCGATCAACTTAATTAAAGAAAATCTGATCAGCAAAAATTTTTTTCATGAACACAAAGCCTCCCATTTGAGCAAATATATTTATTTTCCTTAAAGAAAAAGAAAATGATTAAAAAAAAGCATATG
This sequence comes from Argiope trifasciata, assembly GCA_026543055.1. Lineage (NCBI taxonomy): Eukaryota > Metazoa > Arthropoda > Arachnida > Araneae > Araneidae > Argiope > Argiope trifasciata. The sequence continues at coordinate 970,145 of JAPMOQ010035588.1, forward strand.
TACTATATAAAGCATTGTTATTATTGACTTCAAAACTTCTTTTGTTTTCAGAATGATTTTTGTAACACGAACCTTTATATTTCTTTTCTTTTTCATTTATCTCAAGCTGAATTTATTTCTATAATCAAAGATGACAATACAAATAATTTTGAAAGATTATTTTTAATAGAATTAATTTCATTCAGCGTTAATTAACTATAAAAATCCTATTAAATGAAGATGTCTTAAGGTTTTAAAGGTAATTGTTTAGGCTTGTTTAAAGGTATATATACATCTCTCGTTCTCTCTCTGTATATATATATACACTGAAGTGACAAAAGTCATGGGATAGCAATATGCAAATAAACAGATGGCAGTAGTATCGCAGCGAAAAAGTATAAATGCGCAGTTCGTTTTCCAGAGCTTCCATTTGTGTTCAAGTTATTCATGTGAACAGGTTTTTCGTGATTTATGGCGGCACGACGAGAATTAACAGACTTTGAACGTTAGTTGGAGTTAGACGCATGGGTCATTCCATTGCGGATATCGTTAGTAAATTCAACATTCCGAGATCCACAGTATCAAGAGTGTGCCGACAATATGAAATTTCAGGCATCACATCCCATCATGGACAGCGCAGTGGGCGACCTATTGCACTTAACGACCGAGACCGCCGACGTCTGTGTAGAATGGTCAATGTTAATAGACACGCAACACTTCGTCGAATAACTGCAGGAATCAATGTGGGACGTACGAGGGATGTGTCCGATAGGACTGTGCGGCGAAATTTGTCTTCCTTGGGCTATGACAGCAGAAGACCGACTCGATTGCCTTTACTGACAGCACGACATCGCCTGCAGCGACTCTCCTGGGCTCGTGAGCATTTCGACTGGTCCCTAGACCAGTGGAAAACCGTGGCGTGGTCAGATGAGTCACGATTTCAGTTGTTACGAGCTGATGGTAGAGTTTGAGTGTGGCGCAGACCCCACGAAGCCATGGACCCAAACTGTCAGCAAGGCACTGTTCAAGCTGGTGATGGCTGCATAATGGTGTGGGCTGTTTTTACATGGCATGTACTCGGTCCTCTGGTGCAACTGAACCGATCATTGACTGGAAATGGTTATGTTCAGCTGCTTGCAGATCACGTGCAGCCATTCATGGACTTCACGTACCCACACAACGATGGGAATTTTATGGATGACAATGCGCCACTCCATTTTTCACCTGGATGTCACCTGGCCAGAACTGTTCGCGATTGGTTTGAAGAACATTTCGAACAATTCCAGCGCATGATCTGGCCACCTAGATCGCCCGATATGAATCCCATCGAGCATTTATGGGACATCATCGAAAGGTCCGTTCATGCCCAAACTCCTGCACCATCCACACTTTCACAATTATGGACGTCTATAGAGACAGCATAGCTCAATATTCCTGCAGAGGACTTCCAACGACTTGTGGACTCCATGACACGTCGAGCTGTTGCACTTCGCTGGGCAAAAGGAGAACCGACACGATATTAACAGTCATCCCATGACTTTTGTCACTTCAGTGTATATATATA
>JAPMOQ010035588.1:971787-982277 GCA_026543055.1 Argiope trifasciata
TATATATATATATAATAATTTTTATTGAAAGCAAAAGGTATTTTAAAGCTAAAGAGAGTCATAAATAAAAACAATTCTTTTAATTTAGAATTTTGTCAAATCATTTGTTAATTTCTTTTTCAAACAGCTTATTAATACCTTATTAATGAACGGAAAAATCAACTGCAAATATATCCAATCTCTAAGTTTTGGATTTTAAATGATAAGTATCCGGACATTTTTATCATAATTTGGCACTGCCCAGCATTAAAACAATTTGCAGGGTAGTTCTAAATTAATAGATTTCTTATTCTCTATTTTAGTAGCTGCAGAACAAATTGAAAAATTATTATGTGCAATTTGAACTAAAAACGTACATCTAATTTTTCGTTTGAAAATTCTACCAAAAATTATAAATTGAGAAATTAATTTTTAGATATATAAATAAAAATACAATGTATATAAATGGAAAAAAAACTAATAAGTTGCAGAAAAATAAAATTGGAAATAGAATTCAAATTATAAATAGAACTGTTCAAATATAAAGAATATTTAATAAAAGAATTCATATTATAGGTGTAATAGGTGTAACTCTTCTTTTAAGATACGTAATGATTTCTCCCGGCAAATCCACTTAGTTGTGGAACTGAAAAGATTGTCGTAGGAAATTATGCTAAGTTCATTCAAATATCTCAAAGGAAAACGGTGTATTTTGTCAGTAAATAATTTAATTATTCTATATTATTTTTGGAAGTTTTAATTTAAAAATTTCATTCGTAAATATCAAAAACGTAATTTAATCATATTAAAATTACAAATTTAAGGAAAAAATATTTCTAATGATTCAAAAAATCGCCAAACATTTTCTATCTTCCATTGAAGAAATATGGCACAACATTTTTGACAATTTTCTCTTCTCTCTCTCTTTGACAAAGCAATTCTCCTGAGAAATTAAAGATACAAAATTGATGCATTGAACTTCTATGATATGGCATCCCTATAAACAAATATACAATAAATCTCTGAACTTCTAAGATCTACAATTCCTATAGACTAAAGTACAAATATATTAATTTGTCTGCGTGACCTGAGAAATCTGAAACATTCGAAATCTTTTGGAAGAATATTACTTTACAATCCCTCCATTGAAGGAAGTTCAATTTATCCAAATACGTCGGACGGAAATTTCTCAAGTCACTCCCAGAAACAATTATCTCCATTAAGCGCATGCGTAAACATTTCCAGCATTCAGGAATTTCCTACTACATTCGATGCCATATCTATGGTGTCTCGAATAATCTTTCCTCTGTTGCCTATATCTGTCACTTGTTGAAGAGCGATTAGAGCGAAAGTGGCGTGAGACATCGATGTCATTTATTCATCCCTATTTGGATAGAAGAAATTGTACGAGGTTAATTTCTTTTAGAAAATTAGGCTACTAAATGCGGCGTATGGAAATCAATTACTGATCGTTCATACATTATTGTTCTCATTAATATTTTGTTTTAAAAATATTTAAGCATAATAGGTGGAAAGGAAATTAAAATCATTTCTTCAAAAGAATCTTCAAATCAAAGGAACTTTCATTTCATGATAATAAAAGGAAAAATAATATGATATAATAATAGCTATTGATTTATATTTAACTCTTATGTGGAAAGAACTTTTTTTTAAATTTAAATAAATTGCAAATGCCTTTTGATAGTATATTCTTTAAAAAAATTTTTAAAGTATGCCTTAAAAAATCTGTTTTTGCTATATATTATAAATATATTTTAAAAATTTATTCAGTTAAAGTTTTTTTGAAAAAAAAAAAAAAAAAAAAATACAATAATTCTATTTCAGTAACAAAAAAATCAAATTCTTCCATTTTACACATATTTAAGTACATTATTTAAAAATCTTTTTTCTATAAATATTTTCAGTTATAAAAACATTTAACTATATTTATTATAAGTCTTATTGTGATATAGTTATAACTCCTTTCACTGACAGCTTTTTAAGTATTTTTAATATGAAGTAATTAAATAAATCAAGGGTAAGAGATACAATATTTTTAAAAAATTGTGATCAAAATTAAAAAAAATAATTATTGCTAAAAATTAAATTAATAACTTTGTAGGTGAAACAACTTGCTTCTTTCTTATGTTACATATTTTTTGTAAAAATATAAGAAACTTATCAATAAAATAAATAGAGGTTATTACTCATTACAAGGAGAACATCATTAATGGTAAGAACTGCTAAATACTAACAACTATTTTTAAAACATTTCTTAAAATAAGTTGCAATTGAGAAAAAAAAATCAATATTCCTAATATGATCTTTTTAGTAATTAGATGATTGTTGCTGTTTTGAATAGTCTAAATGTAACACTCGCATTACTTAATTCAATCTAAAAATTTGCCTTTTGATATTACAAGTAAAATTTTTTGGAAACAAGCTTTAAATTTTATTTTCCATTTATTTTTTTTTCTGCAATGATTTTAATAAAGTAGTAAATTGGGCATCTGTTTTAACAGTGATATAGAATTATTAATACTATAGAAACCTTTTTTATTTCATTTCAATGATAGTGGAATTGTTGAAATCAAATGAAAAATATTCATTTATATGCATCGATATAATTTAACCTAAAGAAGTTAACTACCCATTTTCAATCAGAATTTTTGGATTTCACTATGCTTTGAAAGCATGTATTTGCCCATTCAATTTATTTGCATTTCCTAATAACTAATCGTATGAGACATTAAATTTCTATTACACATAGAGTTATAAAACGGAGCATGAGTTTAGAAATTTAAAGAATTGTTCAAATAAAATTTAAGAGTTTAAAGAGAAACACAAGTTTAAAAAGCGTTTTTTTTTTCCCCTTTCCGGATCTTTCAAAAGAGTTGAGTTCCAAATTTTTTGCTACATCAGAATTGTGTATATCAGTTATAATGCTTTCTCACACGCAGTAGACGATGTATACAATAATTTAGGATAAAAAAAATATATATTTCATGTATTACATGTACTTCTTATGGTTTAAAAAAATAAAGCTTAAACAATGAATATCCTGTAATATTATTTTCTTTTAAAGCTAATCGATTCGAAATCTCTCACACCATGTGCTTGTTAATATATTTATTATTTCAAAGAGTAATTTACACAGATTAGTGTGTGAATGAAAAATTTATGAAATGAATTTATAAAATTTATAATATCACATCAGAAGTCTCACTTTGAACGCATGGCAAAATTTCACCAACCACTTTATGAAATACTAAACATAAACATTAAGTCACTATTACTCTGAATTCCTTTTTCTCACTGCTTTAAGTGTAATGCCTAAACGCTAGTAATGATAATAGACGTCTGCACTGGTTTCGATAATTTGATGTCTGTGGAGCTTTGAATAGTTGAGCGTTTTAAGCGGTACGTTTATGCTTCCTAATGAACAGTCTACACAGAAATGCATGGCATCTTTTCCTTCTCTTATTAGAAGTGGAGAAACACTTTCCTTCGATTTGCAGTTGTAGTGATTAATAATCTTTTATTTCTTGAGTAATAAGTTTTCACTTGGATCTTACTTGGAAAATTCTACTATTTCAAATGTAGAATTAATGGCATAAAATTTAGAATTCAGTCGAAATCCTCATTACATAACGTGTTTTGATTTAAATAAATAATCACTGCTTTATTTATTATTGACGTTCTCAAATGTTTGTAGTAAGCAGGGTTTAGAGCTTTTAAAAGTATTACTGTATTTTCATAAGAAGATTTAATATGAGCATATATAATGACTTGATAGTGTATTGTATGAATACATGTATATTTAACATTAAAATTGCAGAAAGATATATTCTAGAAAAGTAATGGAGAAAATAGTCAAATCGTTATATGATGTTATTGCTAGATTTGTATTTCTTTTTGACTGTTCTTGAAGTAATCTACTATTTTATCTTTTTTAAACTTTTAGGAACAAATCAAATATTCCCACTGCAGTAATGTAACAGAATCGAAAGTAGGTAAATTCATCGTCTGTATTATCAAGCGATTCAAAATGATAAACTGATCATAACTAGTGTTATAAACTGATAAAACATGATCTGATAACAAATAATGTATAGATGGACAATTTTATTCTTCAATTCGGAAGTAAAAAGCTGAAAAATTATGACTAAAATATATCGTTGCTAAGATTTTAATTATATCGCTCTATATATATATATATATATATATATATATATATATACATATATATATATATATATATCATTCCCGATATTGATGTCTGTGCAGTGTTTTCCTACTTTATTTAACGAAGTGACTGAGGCTAAACAAAATATTCTCGTATTGGTACTCGTATATAAGAATAAAGTTTCATAAAAGTACTTTGCTTTTGGTACCAAATTTTAGTTTTTTTTCCATCTTATCTAAAGTTTTTTTATGCGTGATAAAAAAACAACAACATGGAAATATATTTGTTTTCCATCATAAATTTTTCAAGGGTTAGTCAAAGTATTATACTAACAATTTTTTAATCAATTAAATATTATTAAAACTGCCTCATTTGTGTAGATCAATATGAACATCAGATTCTAAAATATAGGCTGGTCTAGCAAATCATTTAGAAAAAAATCAATTAGAAAGAAATCCCGATATGTCTGTCTCAAGTATGTATGTCCAATAGAAAAATAACTGTTGAAATAAATCAGTAGGATATCAATGAACTATTTCGAACTTTTTAAACAATTCCAAAGCTTTATGTAAAGCCAAGAAAAAAAATAATGTATTTTGCGAAATAAGAATAAAGGGTATTACAGAAAAATAAATACAAAAATAACAATATGAAAACATACTTTCTAAATATTATTATTTCTGTTACATGAAATTTACCGAGTTATTTCATACAGGACTTTTATAATTTCTGTAATTACAATTTATATTCAAATCCCGGAAAAATCCTTTAAAAAACAAATGAAATACAGGATTTTTAAATAGAAAATGAATGGAAAATAAATATACTTTTATTTTAAAAAGTGCCAATCATTTTGATTAATTTTGATTTTCGAAATATTCACCGCTTTGTTAGTTAAGATTAAAACAGGACTTTACTGAAATATTTATGAATCAATATTCTTCTTAAGAATAATAAATTAATGGAAATTTATATCTTAATCTCAAAAAATTTTCAAGGTTGAAACTCTCAACTTCAGTTTCCCCAAAGCACTTTGTATTATGTATTGTTTTGGTGATTAAATAAAAGAATATTCTAAATAACTTTTGTAACGCACTTTTATTAATTTGCATAGACAAATAATATATTTTTTATGAAATCCATTTACCCGACAATAATAAAAAATAATTTTTCAGCTAATTGATAGTATTGATGCTACAAATTATCCAAGAAAATTTATTAGTCGTCTTTGCATTATTTATTTCACATATTTTACAAGAAATGAATGATGCATTGATATGATTACTCAAATATTAAAATGAGTATTTATCATGATCAAATATCACAATAATTTTTTGAAAGACGAAATCAATCAATATTAACCTAGCAAAACTAAGTAATCAAACTTGGTATCAGATCATATTTAATACGAGGGAATGAATTGTGAAGATATTATTTGCATTTCCTAAAAAATGAACAACTGCAATATCTGTAATAATATAAATGTAATTAAACTAGAACTTTTCAAATATATTAATTAAAAAAAATAGAAATTTACTCATGCTAAATAGATTGGAACAATATTTCTTGCCATGCAAATATAAAGTAAATAAGCTCGTAGTTTCTAATATTTTCATGCTTTAAGGAAAAATTGTTTTTTCATAGCATAATTTAGTTTGATTTTTTCAAATAAGAAATAAGGAGCAAATTCAAGAAGATGCAATTTCGAACTCCATTATTATTTTATAAAAATTAATGATGTAATCTCAGAAAGGGAACTGATATTTCTAGCATTGAGTCCGTGTTGAATCCAAATACCTGTTGCATAAGTAAGACTTGTGCTTATTTATCTAAAGTCAAACATCATGATTCACATGAAGTGTAGAAAAATGGTGAGGTAGAAAACAAAGGATTTTTGTCTTCGTTTTAAGATTTTGAGGCCATCACAAAGCAATTCTCGGGTTCCTTCAGAATGTCACAATAATAAAAAAATCATAGTCTCATAAAATATATTCAGTCGCTTTTCGCATTCATTTTTTATTTTATTTTATTTGTTTGTATTTTTATGGCGCAAGAGCCATGATGGTGACCATACTGTGCCACACAATGGGTAAAATTATATTACTTTAAAAGAATCATCAAATGGAGTATGAGGATAAGATAAAATATAATCACGATTCAAAAAAAGGGATAAATCTTTATGGACTTTAAAAAATCAAAGAGTTGGATAAGAGGTATCTTATCCAGAAAAAAAGATAATGAAGGGCAAAACTTTAGAAAAAAGTGTAAGCGCTGGGCATTGGAATTTGGGCATTCTGACAAAATATGCTGTACAGACATTTGACAATGACATCGCAAACACAGTGGTGGTCATTCTTTTTTGTATATGCCGACTGAAACCATTTTATATTATGGAATTTTTGGTATTAATTAGCTAATATGAAATGTTATTGCCTTTTCCGGTTTTAAAAAAAAGATAAAATATGCTTATTATTATATCTCATTGGTGCCTAAATAAAGACTGTTATTCTTTGTAATGAAATTCTTCTGTGACAGTACTCGACACTTTTTTTGTTGGCAGATGTCAGAAATATTCTTATTAATTATTTATAAGGTGAAGTGTATTTTCCTTTTATCCTCACACATTTATTTGTGCAAGATTATAGCAAGAAATTTTATTTAATGCAACAATAATAAATAATCATAAAGAGATTAATGACACATTTTACAATCAAGCATTTCAATCAGCCATGAAGCTAATATATCATTTTTATATCATATTGTTCTTATTTTCTTCGATAAAACTGGACGTGAATTTAAAGAATTGTGACGTTACAAATCGTTTAATAATTGTACCAGCCGATTTCTTTCTGTATGAACAGGTCGGTGGAAATGTGGAACTTGTATCAAGTTGGAAATCTCTATTTGCTAGGCTTTCAATGTATTATTATAGCAACACATCTCCTTGTATCACAATATTTGGATTGTAAAGGATTGATTTTTACAAGGGATTCTTTTTAAATAATTAATCATTAATTTAATCTAAATCAGTTGAAATGAAATAATTTCTTCGGTTTTAATCAATTCATATAAGGAAAATCTACTTTGCTTTCAAGAACAAAAAATAAATAAAGTTATTTTATGTACTTTTTTCAGATTTCAAATGTTTTACCTTAAATTTTCTCTCAAGATAAGTTTTCGAACATTCACTTATTGCTCTAATAATATTTTAATGGCTTTAACTGGGTGTTTAATCTTATGTTTAAAATCCCTTATCGTTTCAAGAAGATGAAATGACATACCTTTTTAGGAAAATTCTTCCATTTCAAATAACGTGAAAAAACAGCATGACCATTTCAATTCGGAAACTTTTTTTGGAAATCTAAGATTACGACTCAGACGTCGAACTTAGTTTGCAGCAAACAAGAAGTAGTTAAATAATACTTATTTGTTTAGAAATGGATAACTGAATAACCTTCTTCTCACCAACTGTTAATGAAAGGGTGGAAAACTATATTCGATAAGTAATTAAAGTTAGTATGTTTCTTTCTTTTTTTCTACTTCTGTGTATCACTTTTTTATCTAATCACTCAAGAAAATTACTTTTAATAAAACTTTTCTGCTACTGAAGATAATTTGAGGTAAAAGGAAATTACTTTTCTGCTCGATTTCAAAAATAAGAACTTCCGCTAACAATAACGTTTTTAATCTCTGTATTAATACAAAATGGAAGGTTATTGATGAATATCTAGATTCATAATTTTGAGATTAAATATTCAAGATTTAATTTCGCTCTATGAAGAATAGCTTTATTTAACTATATAATATAAAACAGTGTAGTCCTCATTTATTTACGCTTTTACTTAAAATTATAATGTTTTCAACAGTAATTTTTACTGTTTTTCAGTATTATTACAAAATTAGTATAATCTCAAACTACTATTAGCTTTTAAATTAATTTTAGATGAATTCTATCCATATTGTATTTAAAATATTTTGAGAAAGTTATTCGTTATAAAACAATTATTATATGTCTTCAAGGCAAGCAATAATTCACTATTAAGCAGGATGTTAAGTAGCAGAAGTATTAGACCGTGCTATCGAATGAGTATTGAAGTTGTGTTTGAACACCTGCATTTCCTGAAAACTAGATTAACTTATCTTAATTCGTGAAACTAAAATCAACTGATTATTTAAAATTGTAAGATATGTTCTTCTAAAACTATTTAGGATATTCTGAAATTCTTAAATCTATATTACCTTTTCATTACTTTTAGTAAAGCATAGATGCTGATTATTAATATGTCTTTAGAAATGTCATTTCAAGATAATGCATTTTATATTAAGATTAAAATACTAATTTATGGCTATTTTACTAAAGGAAAAGATGTAAAATTTTCCAGTATATATCAAAGTTTCGTAAATAAAAATGGAATAAAAATTATTTTTGAAGAAATTGCAATATTAGGAAATAGAGTTATCATTTTTTTTATAATTTCCATGCTAAGAATTACGATAAAAACTAAATATCTATAAATAGTTAATTTTAGAATCAACCGTAAATGAAATAACTAAACTATAAATCAAATTAATTAAAAAAGTGCTGAAATAAAAATAATTATACTTATATACTTAATTTAATTTCGTACTGTTTTGTACCAAATTTATTTTTACTTTTTATATTATTAAGCTACTCTGCACTTCCGCATCAATTTATTGCAACTGAAATTAATGAAGTGAAATAATGTTATTTAATTATAAATTTAATTTCTAATATCTACATTCAGCATAAATTTTTAATAAATAATAAGAAGAAAAAAATTCCATTTTGTGATAAAAGTTTAGAAAAATAAATATATTGATTTTATTTTAAAATTTAATTGGTCATTCCTTTTCACTGTCTTACCTAAATATCCATACTATTTTTTTGAATAAGAGTCATCGAATTCGGTAAGGGCACCCACAGGAAATAATCAATAGATACTTAGACAAATAATGCTGTATTTAGAAAGAAAAAAATAATTCCGGATTTTTAGGTTTAAATTTTCTTCCTGTACCGATAAAACATGACGAGTACCTTTTACAACCTGTTCCTTATCTTATTCTGTTCCTATGTTGTAAAAGAAATTTCGAGTTTAGATTCAAAATCAATAACTAAAAGAAAGAAGATTGCCCGAAAGGAAATATCAAAGATAAGGTATGCATCATTTTTCGAAGATAAATTTTTCTGATTTAGGTTTGAGAATTTTTCCAATATTACCTTGGTTTGAAGGAAAATTAATAACATCCTTTACCTTTGATCAGAGCATTAGTGATGTTCAATATCCAGTATCGATAAAAACTGTGATATATCATATGCTGGATCAATCGATGCCTTTTGCTGATAAAATTGAAAACTGAAAGATGTTGAATTGTTTCAGTAGAAAGAAAAAATCTAAGGAATAATCTGAAAATTTTTTTGACACGAATTTCTTTTTTTATGAGGAGATTATGCTTTTGAATGCTCGGTTATATTTTGTTCTTTTTTTTTTCTTATTATTGTTAATGCGGAAATAATGGTAAATACACTAAAAATTTATGAAATTGTATTTAAACATTGAATATTATTCAGGAGTGAAACAAGGCAAATTAACATTTATTTTTTTCATGCATGAATTATAATTTAACTCTACAATTGTAAAACACTTTCTATGTGAGACACGACACATCATCACTGATATGGAAAGGGGGAAAACTTATAATTAACAATAACATTGTTATACGTAGGATTCCTCATGTACAGTATGCCCTCACTATAGTGGTTCCTAAAATAAGAAGTGCGTTTATCGAAATTACATTTCATTAGAGAATGCCAAAGGCCTGAGTCCCGAGTTCGAGTCATCAGTAGAAAGGGGTTTTACAAGCGAATATAACACATAAAGTATTATTGGCTGTAATGAAAAAAAAACACAAGAGAAATTCACTCGGATTAAATCGAGGACAGATAACTGCCAGTGTGCTTGCAAATTTCAATAAGTCACAATACAAAAACACATAATTAAATTGTTTGATCTATTAAGTCAGAACTGGTCAAAGATGGTATCTTGTTAACTAAACGCTATTGCAGCTTCTTTTTCTCAAATGAATTTTCAGAAAAAACATTTTAAGTGACACACACACACACACACACACACACACACACACACACACACACACACACACACACACACACACACACACACACACACACACACACACACACACACACACACACACACACACACACACACACACACACACACACACACACACACACACACACACACACACACACACACACACACACACACACACACACACACACACA
>JAPMOQ010035588.1:982677-1036476 GCA_026543055.1 Argiope trifasciata
ATATATATATATATATATATATATATATATATATATACATATCTATCTATATATATATATATATATATATATGTCTATCTATCTATATATATATATATCTTTTTACATTAAGTTTAATATAATTTCAGTAAAGGGACCAAATTTATTTGCTATTACAAATTTAAAGATAACTCCAGGCAATATTTTTCTGTACTTTTTCAATTAAAAAAAGTATTAAAAAACTTCTTTACACCGCATATTTATAATATATGCTTTTTTACAATGCCTTTAATATAATTATACGCATAATAAGTTTATATACCATTACAATAACTATATGCATATGTTTGTTGCTTCCGAACTCGGAATGTCTGAAGAAGCATAAAGGCTGTCAAAAACGGCGCATTCGCTGAAGAAGTAGGTCGCATTTAAATTTTGCTTTTATCATGGCAAAATAAATTCAGAGACGCTTACCTTGTTTAAGGATGCTTCTAATCATGAAGTTCTATTAAGGATTTAAGATTTCAAGTATCAAGTCATCTAATCTGTTATCACAGGGTCTCTGACAAAGGTTATGGCAGCTAACTTTCAGGAAGCCTTTACACCATCGGGATCCCATTGACAACGGTTATGGACCACCGAGAAAAGTATTCTGAAAATTTTGATAATGTGTACTAATTGTTTAAATAAATTTTCTAGACCAGAACAAGGTTCCCTGATTTATAGAAAAATCCTGTAATGCAGGATAAAGAGATATTAAATTCAGTTTGTAACATTAAATGTTAAATATATTATCTGCATATCATGACCAGTAGATATGATCCTATTTTTATAAAAGAAAATTTAAATTTGTTTTAAAAACTAAATTCAAGCTTAAAAAATCGTAACTTCAATATTTGATCAAAATATTAAAAATGAGCAAACAATTATACAATATAAATGAATCAGTACTTTTTATTCTAATTCTTGAGCTGTAATTCTCATTATAGCTATTTTCAGTAATACAAAAAAAAAAAAATTCTTAAATACACAGAAATTGGTAATTTTATACGATTGTTGCATTTTATATTAATTCCAATTTAGACAAATTATTTTATTTTCCCCATAACTAACTAACATTTCATGAAAATTCAAAAATAATTTTTCAATAGTTAACATTATTAAACTAAATTAAATATTAATTAAAATATTTTTAACCATGATACATTTAATATTAATTAGGAAAAGAAACCCAAATGTGACCTATTCTAAGTTTAAGAAGATTTTACTATAATTCATAAAAGATTAAGGCTGTCTTTTTTTTTTCAAAAATAATATAAATATTTTAAGTAATACTGTGCACAGATTATCCTTAATTGTAAAACATTTAATTGTATTAATTTCTTTTTAAAATAACCAAGAGATACTTAAAAATTGTGTAAATGATAAAATTCAAAAAATGGCGATGATTTTTAATTACATAATATTTTAAAAAGAGTTAAATTAATATTTAATTGAAAATTAACTCTTTCGACCAGAATTTTGACTGACAAAAATTTTAATGCCTATGTAAATATATATATTTCTACGTTATCCTATGTGAAAGTAGGAATCAACTAAAATTCAAGAAATAAACATAGCGGATCTAAATAACTACTATGAAGGAAGAGGGTAAATATAATTAATGAATTAACTTCTTATAATTACCATCAAACTCATTCAGTCTCTTATTTTAATCTTAGATTATATTTTTACTAATCTTAGACGATACTTTTTTGTTTTTTAAACTAAACCATAATTAATGCAAGTACTTCATATGGAAAAGTCATTGATAAGGTTATTCTTAGTCCGGTTCATTTGACGCAAGTTGTACATAATTAATCTAAACTCGAATGAAATTTCAAACATTAATGATTAATTACGAAATTATATTTAATAAGCTTAAATTAAGATTGTTAAATTAACCTCTCTATATCTTACTTTAACACTTTTATAATAATTTTTATAGTATACTTAAAAGTATAATATTCCACTATGTCTGTATAATGTCAATCGTTTCACTGAGATTTCTCCGTCATCTACATTAGACTATGAAGATTAACAACAATGTTAGCCAACGTTCTATACAATTTGCTAACTATTGTTACCGTTGGAAGTTTAATAATTTTCTATTAGGAGTATTATTAATTATGGAAAAGTTTAATGCAAGGTTTTATATAAAAATTCGCATTAAATGTGTAAATATTCTACAATAGTTTAAATATATAATCGTTTTCCTTTTTATTGAAGACAGCAATCTAAAGCAGTTTAGAATAATAAATTAAAGTGATTGATTTATATCATAACTTCCAAAAATGAATTAAAAAGGTGCTTTTTCTTTTTCAAAAAATATATTTTAACATATGAATTGAAAATATGAAATTCTCTGACGAAAAAAACCACGAAATTTTCAGTTTTTTAAAAGATATTTTATTGCTAAATACAAAATTTTATTCTTAATATAATTGTGATATTTTAGAGGAATTAAGTATATCAATGCCATTGTTAAAGAATTAAGTAAATAAAAATTCATTACATTCAGGATATTTACTTTTAAACTCCTGATCAATCAGACATCATTATTTTATGGATATTGGCTTGGATATGGACTTATGGATTATTGATATGGATATATATATATATATATATATATGTATATGTGTGTGTGTGTGTGTGTGTATAGATATATTCATTTTTTTCTGTTTTTTCTGTTCATCTATCTTAGGTAAATAAACACGCTACAAGAGCTATTAGGTGATTATTATGTTTTAAAGTATTTAGATGACTAATATTCAATGCAAAATATTTTGAATATTTACTGAAAACGTTCTATGACTATTTCTTGCAAAAGAGTGAAATGGCTACAATTTTTTCTAGTAATCATATAAATAGTACAAGGGAAATCATTTTTTTCTTATTTAGTATTTTGTAATCCTTTAAATTTTTAGGTCAAATTACAAATTTATTAGAGACTAATTAAGCGATAACTATCAGAACAAATGATAGAAGATAGGACTTCCGTGAGAACACTTAAGTATTTCTGGATGACATGCTGTAAATAATGGTCCATGTGGGAGTGAAATTGGCATAACTTAATTTCTAATAATTTGCCTAATAAATGGTTTTTTTGCTGTTAATCCAGTAATATTAAGAATAAGGAAAATACATCCTCGGTATTTATATTTGGCAATCATTCGATGTTAAATACTTTTAATATCGAAAAAAGGGTATTAAAGTTATTATTAAATTAAATTGATTTTATCTTGAATTTGTAATATATTTACATTAATTATTGAAATAAATTACGTACCGATAATTTATAATAAAAAATTCCTTGTTTTGCAATGACCTTAAAAGGGTTTTAAAACCCATTTCTTCGTTACAAATTTCTGTTACATCTTTGACTTACTTGCATTTTTTCCCACTTGTGGATGTCACAGGTAAACGGAGACTGGGAACTGAGCGACACGTTGTGTGACTTCTACATTGCTGTGGACGTGACGTGCAGCACAGCTTCCATTTTCAACTTAGTTGCCATAAGCATAGACAGGTAAAAAAAAACTTATAAAATTTTTAGCTTGATTTATATGATACAGCATTAGATAAGGTCAATGATGAAAATGATGTATTACAAATTATTATTCAAATCTGATTTCAAAAATGCTGACTCTGGTCTGAAAAATAAAATTAATTTCGCCATTATTTTATATACTTTTATTTTTAAATAAAAGCTATAACTTCACTTACAAAATGATTTTTTAAAGCTATTTTTATATTTTCTGGAAACTCTGAGTTCTGTTCCTGATTTACCCACTTTCGTCTTCTCATCTATGGGGTTTAAATTATATGAAATAAATTTAAAATGATTACTTTACATACATATACATATCATGATAATATCTTCAGCATCTAATAGTACAATGTCGTAAAAATTATGAGATGAAGAAAAGAAAATTGTAAAATAAGAGCAATTTCTTCAATAAGATTGTAAAATTTGAACAGCTTCTTCAATAACTTTGTAAGATTAAAACACCATCTTAAACAGCTATTTAAAATTATAACAATGGCAATAATGTTTTCGACATCTAAAATTGTAAAAATATGAGATATTTTATAATTCCCTCAGAAGTAATTGGAGGATTTGTCAAAACGTAATAAATTAAAATAAATTTTAATGAAAGTTATTCGTCATTGTGAATTTGCAGATTTAAAGATTTCAGAAATAAAGAAAATAATTTACTGAAAACAAAGGAAAACAATTTTTTTGATTAAGATCTACAGATATTTATTTCATTTTAAGCTTTTAATTTCCTTCAAAATATTATCTATCTGGGAATTTTAGTAAAATTCCAATAGATAATTATCTACATAAATCAAGGGTTCAACAAAAAACTTAACATTTCTATTAAAAGGGAATTAATACATCTAGTAAGTTTTTCTTGTTTACTAATTTATAAAGATTGAAATATAAATTATTTATGATATTGTTGAAAGATCGCGTTACATTTCATTAAATAAAAATTAAATTTTAGATCAGACTGATTCAAAATTACGAGCTTATAAAACTGGCATTCTTTGACTTTGTATTTATCTTAGAAGAAACTATTTAGATTGGGATCTTCCTTAATATTCAACTAAATGGCATCAGGACTACGTCATGGATGAAAACAGTTGTCACAGGGAATGTGAGTTCTATCTGCAGTTGAATTAAATTCCACTCACGGCTTCTAAGGTCTTAACTAAATTCTGTTGACTTCGACATAGGAATGTTTTGGAATGCCTCCACGTAAAGCAGTTGGGTCTCGTTTAGGAACTCGTTGCATATAATCGGTGATCTGGATGATTCACTTTGACAAAGGCCGAGGATAATAGAAATGTTAATATGATCTAGAAGGAATTATACTAAACTATTTAGCACAGGATAATTAATGACTGTAGAGAAGTTATAGCCATTTTGTGAATACTCCTTAACCCTTTGTAGCCTCTCAACTATGAGATAATTGTAGTTAGGTTGTTGAAATAGTTTTAGGACCTAAATGGGAGTTGTAGCAACTTGAATAAGTAGGCTTAATTCATGGGTGCTTAAGTCAATGCGCTATAACAATGCAGATGTAGCTTTGCGTAATTATATGAGATTAGAATAGTATATCTATATAGGATTTACTTAAATTACTTAATTGCTGAGCAAATTCCTGACACATTACAGAATTCAAATGAAATAAAATGTTACGTCTTTATTTGATATTTTGATGAAAAATCCTGATACGTCATAATTAGAAGGAATTTATAGATGAAAGGCGGCGATTATATGAATTATAATGTATTTTTAAAGTAGAGATTTATTATTAATTTAAATATAAGAATTATTGATTGATGGTTTCAGATATATGTATATATTGATTTTATTTTTTTTCTTAGAAATTTTTATTAATCTCTGAATCTTCCTAGTATCATTTTAACAAGTTTTATTTTTATATTTTTCGTAAATGATGTAAATTTAAAAGTAACTCACTAGGATGCAACATATATCAATAAGCAAAATTCTAATACAAAGTTAAATTTCTCTTAAGTAGGAAATAAAAAAACAATTCTGGTGTAAAACGATTAAAAATGTTGCATTCATTAATAAAAAAAGACATATACTTCCTTAAAAAATTGAGTTGCAAGGGGAAGAAAAAACCAATTATCCAATCATAGGTATATATTTAAAATGTAATACAGATAGTCCTTTGAAACATTAGGATGTAAATTTATTTACATTTTCTAACTGCCATTGAATGGAGAAACACAAATTAAATTCCTTGATTCTTTTTAAATTAGAGATTTTACAGATTATTTACAAAAACTCTTGGATAACTTTTACATCAAAACATTGTTTAATGAATTTCATTCAGTTATCATGTATTTTTTTTTTTAATATTTGCTTTATTCATAAATAAAGCTTCAGGAAATTTTTCCCAGATTCTGCATATTCTTTATCTGAATGCATCGATTTGAACATTATCTATAATTAATTTCTCAAATAGTCAACATTGCCTGTAACGCATCATTTTTTTCAAATGACAACCATATAATTAATGCGATGCCTCATAATATGCCTTACCTAATATAACTCTTAGGTAATTTGAGAATTTCGTATAATTTTTGAAATTTTATTTATTATTATCTCGAACAATATTTTAATTATTTCATTTTTTTGCTTGCATTAAAAAGGGATAAGTGGAAAAAAACGTTATTTTAATAAGACTTAAGAAATTTTTAAAGCAATTCAGTTAGTCATAAAATTGTAGAAGGCTTAGAAAAGACATTATCCTCTATATGATCTTTTCTTTTCCTCTCTATCTATGGTTAGAACATGTTGTTATAACTAAGTTTTTATCTCTTTTTTCAAATTAAATTACATTATAAATATCTATTTTTTATTGATAAAATAGAAATTTAAATTATGTGTCAAAGTTTGTACATTCAAGTTCATGAATTTTACAGTTTAGCAAAGTCATATTTATGTTGAATGATATTCATAATTTTTGACAGTTATTTCATAAAAAATATTGATTGTTTAATATTTTTCGTTTTTTTCTTTATTACTATTTTTCAGGTATATTGCTGTAACACAACCCATAAAATACTCCAAGCACAAAAATAGTACAAGAGTTTCTTTAACCATTGCTATTGTCTGGCTCGTTTCGGCCGCCATAGGATCACCCATAGTTCTGGGTCTCAACACATCGCCTGAGAGAACACCACAACTCTGCGTTTTCTATAATTCAGATTTCATCATTTACTCTTCACTGAGCTCGTTTTATATTCCATGCATTATTATGATTTTCCTCTATTACAAAATTTTTAAGGTAAGGAAACTTTTTCAGGTTGTGGATATCTATATATATCGTTAAATCAAAAAACGCACTAATTTTCATGAATTGTCAACCGTTTTACTGTCTGCATTTTTCTGAAACATTTGCAAATGATTTTGCTGAAATTTAATATTTGACAATCATAGTGTTAAGAAACTGAGATTTGTATTAAATGAAATTAGAAATTTTCAAAAACTATATCTACATTTTATATAATACTTCTTATTTATGGACTTATGGAATTTCACAATATAAAGTTATGAAACTAAATTTGTAACACTTTAAATGGCTTTGGATACATTCCTTAATGAAATTTCACATTTATTATATTTCCATGTTCTTTTAATGAATAATCTAAAAATTATTGTTTGAAAAAAATTAATTGAACATACTAGCTTAAGAAAAAGTTTTACAAAAGATGTAACTTTTCTTAAGCTAGTATTTTCAATTAACATACTAGATTATAACAAGATGTAAGTTAAATTTTAACTAACATTCTTGTTATAATCTTTTATATTCATTGAATGTTTGAAAAGATTTAATTTTTGAAATAATTGTGCTGTAATTATATGTGTAAAATTTACATGTATTATATAAGTGTAAAATCATATTTGTTATTCCATTTGTCATTTTATTTAAGTGAGAAAATTGAAATTAAGGATAATTACCAACATAAATAATAATAAAACTTGTTCAGATATAATTATTTTCAGTGATTCTCAAACGCCTCAAGGAAAAATTTTAAGATTCGACATTGCTAAGTATGCTGATACTTTTATTTGACATTTTGACTTTAGGATATCAAATTCTAAGCCAGGATGCCATAAACTGAGAAATATTATTTATAAAAATATTAATAATAAATTGGCAATACTCATTTTTAATTAACTATTTATTGCATGCATTTCAGTATTCTAAAATCATTTTAGCTTTAAATTTGAAACATTTTTTTTCAATTTAACAATTCATGCTTTTAAATAAGAAATATTATTGCGATTTTTTAATTCAATTTTATATATATAATAGGTATCAGAGTCTTGAAATTGTGCGATCTTGATGTCGATATTTTATTTTGATACATTAGAGATCAACTAACTGGGAATAAATTTTAATTTGAAAATGATATAAACTCGAAATATTTTGATTAAAAATCATAGATTTATAGTAGAAATTAAGAAGGTTTTTATTTACAAATCCAAATTAACTGATGATGATGTGTCCATGTTTACACGGAAACGGGATGCAGTGCTTCTGAGGATGACGTGTGTGCTTCTGATCCCTGAGCACCCGAAGGCAAAAGTCTGACTTATAGCTCAAATGAAGATGACACACACACATTTACTTGCCCAATCCCTCTTTTTATTTGTAGAGGGTCCTCTTTCACACATCTCACAGATAGAAAAAAAGGGAAGAACAACCATGCTGGAACCAGGACTCGATCCCTGGAATCCCAGATCACTGGAAATTCGGGTTACCCATAAGCCATCAGAATTAATCACAAAATAAATTTGATTAGGGATTTATCTATTAATCATAAATGAAATTATGTTTAAAACCGGTGAACACAAATGATGTAGAGAGGATAATTTTGTTCTTTCTTACAATAATGTATAGAGCGAAATCTTTTCCGTATGTATATTTGAAGAATAGTACGCATGCCATGGTAGTCAGGCTGGATTTCAACGCCAATGGATACACTAAATAAAATTATTGATTTTTCTCTCAATTGATTGAGTAGATAGTACACTCAAAAGACTCACTAAACGTAAAATATATTGTAGTTATTTGAGATAAATATTTTTTAATTTAAAGTAATATTTTTTTAACATAAAACATTATTCCGTCCCGACAATGTAAAATCGAAATTCATAAAAAAAATCAATTCCACTTCGTAAACATAATTTTTTGTTTAAATTTTCGCAGGCAATTCATGAGCGAGCTAAGAAAAACAAGCTCCGCGCTGGTAATTCGGAATCAGGAGGTTACCGCAGTACAGGCAATTCAAGCCTTACTCCAGAAACCGCTGGATCACACAACAAGCAGACACAACCAAGCAGCTCAGGAGGTTACGGAAACAAAGGTCTACAGATCGTGGTGGAAAAAGATGGCTTCACTACGAATACTGGTAGTGGTAGTCAGGAAGATGATTACGATGATGATACGGCAGGGGACGACAGCTTCCGACAAGAATCTGTACGTGGTGCCACAGCAGCTTCAGCCATGTTGCTCAGTGCATTCATGACAGAGACTATCCGAATCGAGATACCCATAAATGGTAACACAGATTCTGGATATGGCACTTCTCATGTTGAACACGAGACTCAGTTCACTTCTGAGCAGACTTCGCCAAAGCACTTTATCTCTGGCATTGACCTTGCTGCTGCTAGAGGTCAACCGAAAAGAAACGGTTTGTCCAACAGGAAAGGCGACCGAGACGGAAGTGACATGCCCGGAGGGATAAAGAAAAAGTCGAGATTTAATCTAGGGAGGAGACACAAAAGCAGCCGGAAGAAAAGGGAAAAAGTGTCTGCAAAAAGAGAGAGGAAGGCAACTAAGACTCTTGCGATAGTGTTAGGTGAGTGTTAAGAAATCCAGAAGAATCCAGCTTTTATCTTGTAAAGATTTTACATTATTTATTTAATGCATAAAAAGTCAATGTTTGCTTTCAGTTTTTATTAATTTCTTTTATTTACTATAAAACTTTTATAAACTTTAAAATAATCCTAGTAAATTAAATGTCTTTAACATTTTTTTTTACTTCTTTTGATAAGAGGTTAAGATTTTTTTTAATGGCAGGATATCATGAATTAAACTATTGCATACATTAGTTATTTCTGTCAACTGTAAATTATATTTTTTTTGTGTGAAAAAGTACATTATCTGTTTACAATAAAAAGTATTTGCTTCAATAAAGGTACATTTTTATTTTAACACAAATATTAAAGGCATTAAGGTAAAAAATATAAATGTTTGGAATTTTTAATTCTTCTTATTATATATACAGAACTAAAAGTTTTTAAGTGAATGAACCCTATTTTCGGGCTTCCTTTTTTATAACAAAAAATTAAATCTTACTTTGATACTTTATGCTTTATCAAATATAAATTACCCCTCAAAATGATGTTTTTGAATATTGTGATATTTTAATAAATGTTGACAAATTGTATTCTTCTCTATGAATAAAATATTGCATCGTAATATTGTGAATCGTAATATATGAATAAAATATAGTAATCATATTTATTGCATCTCTAAAAATAGTTTATTTTAAATAATCAAATATAATGTAATTTAATTTCAATTTATAATATATTTATATTTGTAGAATTTTTATTGGGGCGTTTTTCATTTTTAATGATGAATTTGAACCGTCAGTATATTTTAATCAGTACTTAGGAATATATTTTAAGCAATGTTGTATTCGAATACTTGGTTCAATTCTTTTCGAATATTTGATCCCTCGGCTTTCAATTACATTCGAAAAGACTAGTTTTCCAATTTAACATTAGTCTTCCTGATTTACAAATGAAAGCCATCTTTTCACACTTGGAGAAATCTAATGAGCTGCATAAGATCATAAATGCTTTTCGATAACATTTTAGAGTTGCAATGCATTAAGTTTTGTATGACAACTTCAAATAATAAGCCAAATACTATAACACAAGCAAGATTTACTTGACAATTCAAAGATGTGTATCAAAAAATTGTAAAAAAAATTGAAAATAGTCATTTTGTATTAAAAAATATCTTGCTTAATATATACGTACAAAATAATATATTAGAATCCAAAAATTATAGATATGGACAAGTACGATATTACTTTTCACTCTATCAGTAGTCTTTATATGATTGTTATGCTTTCAAAAAGCAGATTGCGGCAATAATCCAAGATGTTATTCTTTTTCTCTATTAAATGCTAATAAAGTAATTATACAGCTGCAGAATTTATACGAAGGACGCATTTATAATATTCCTTATTATAAATTCATAATGATTGATTAAAGAGGAAAAAAAATAATATTGGAGATAACTGAATTAACTAATTAATTTTATACGATTAAAATACTTTTTTTTCATTTTTGTTATTATTATTTTACATTTCTGACTTAGCCATCAAAATATTTTTTTAAAAATCCGTTTGCTTCTAATCATGCAACCACCAACATTTTAAATGTTGCAATTTTTTATCTCATTTTTTGGGACTATGTTACATAAATTTTAGAAAGTGTTGAAAAATTATTAAGAATCATACACTGAATCGAGAAACAAATTTTGTACATGTAAGTGTCAAGAATAATTAAATATCCGTATTTTCATAATTTTTGATTTTTTTTCCCTCAGGAATATGCATGTGAAAATTCACTCTATAGTAAATCATATTCATAAAAATCCAGACTTCACAGTAGCTAAGATGAAAATGTCTCTAGAAAAAATCAACTGAAATTATTACCTCCTAATTGTAATAGCCTAGAGAATCAAGGAACCACGTTCTCACGAAAGAAATCAAAGCCAAAGGATCCAGGCAGACTCAGCAGATTTATGATTTTTTAAAGTTTGTTTTTCGTTTATACATGTCATATAAATGTTTACAATATTATTAACCGTTTTTCTCCTTTTCAATCAACAGTAATCTTATTTCTCTGTAGGTTTAACCCATTAATATCATTTATTTTTAGATATTATTATACCCTCCATTTAGTCATTCATTTGACACAACGTTAAATGCAATCATGTAGGTTTTAACACCTATGGCATTCTCTCTGGTGATCTCTAGATGGGTTGATATGTTTTTTTTTCTTTCTTCTCTTTTTTCACTTCCATTTTTTCTCATCCAACAGATTAGATAACTCAGTGTTATAGACACCGGGACATACGATGACAATATATAATGTTATGGAGTAATATGTAACTTGATATTTATTTTAAATATTGAGCTTTTATGATTTATTACTTTTATTATAGGAATGTTTCTCATGTGCTGGGTGCCATTTTTTACCTGCAACATCTTAGATGCCATTTGCATCAAATTGGAGAATGATGATTGGAGGCCAGGAATGACCATATTTCTTCTCACAACATGGTTAGGCTACATCAACAGCTGTGTCAACCCCGTTATATACACTATTTTCAACATGGAGTTCAGAAAAGCTTTCAAGAAACTGTTGATTGATTCGTGGTAATGCGACATCTTAAGACTGAATCAAAGAACATTCATTGAATCAACCAAGGCTGTGAAATGTTTACTGGAAGCTCAGATACATTCATTCTTAATTATTTACATATATGCTGGAATTTTAAAAACCCACCTATTTTGAAAAATTTGGATTTTTTTTTCTTTTTGTAAAGACTAAAAAAGACAAATTAAATCAAATATTATTTATCAAGTTTGAGTGTTTTTTTCATCATGATTATTTTTATTGTGAACTTATTTACTTGTATTTTAAAAACCCTTTGTATTACCAAGACATTTATCAAGTTCACCAACAAATGCATTAAGTTTGATAACATGATAATTCAACATTTAAAATAAATATGTTATTGTACGATAAATCTTAATAAATGCAATGACTAGATATTGAGAGTAAATTTCAGAGAAAAAATGAAGAAATTAACAGAACTTGTGATTTGAAGGCTAATAACCTAAAAGGTGGATAAAATTTCCATGTTGAAACAGTCATCAAAAGGAAGATACAGAAAAAAATCAAACTTGGTAATAATTTAAAAGAGATTATGGAAATTTCTTTTCTGCCAAAAAAGTGGTAAATACATCACCACCAAAGGTGAAATGACATATATCAATATTGTTAAGCTAAATAGGACATGAAGACAATGATTTAAAATGTGTTTAATCTTCTTGAAACATGTTACAAAATATCTCGAAAACTCTGTTTGTGGGGATCATTTAAACAAGATAGTGGGAGTGAAAAATACCATACACCGATATATGCTTAACATTCTTCCGAATAGGTTAAGAGCTACTGTTGAAAATGCAGCAATGCGATTTAGCATACTTTCTGAAAATTATGAAGGCCGCATTGAACATGCTTTGTAACATGTTACAGAAATGATTAAACACATTTCAAAACTGTGTCTTCATATTCTACTTTGCTTAATGATATTGCATACAACGCCTTTGCCCTTGGTAGTGAGTTGGTGAACTTTTTTCGAAGAAAAGAAAATTCTCATGACCTATTTTAAACTATTACCAAGGTTTGATAGCGTTTGGTGCAATAGTTTTCCTTTCATGACCACTTTAAAATATAGCTTTAATTATAACACCCTGTATATATCTAATAAATATAGTAAAAAATGAGTTAGTTTGTTAGGTAGGAGTATATTTTTTATTATTATAAAAGTCTATTTTTAAAATATTGATTTGTAACCTATCATTTTAAGAATCATAGAATCTTTATATCACTAATTTCTCAAATATAATACTAAGAAGCTTTACTCTTTAAGGATATTGTTAAAGTAAATCTACCATACAGGTTTCTTTGGCCCAAACTTTTTCCTTTTATTACCATCTCAAATTTTAACTTTAATTATGACCATCCTGTATACATTTAATAAATACAATAAAAAATTGGTTTAATTCGCTATGTAGGAGGATATTTTTATTTTTGTAATTTTCTACTTTTAAAATTCATTTTGAATTGTAATCCCTCATTTCAAAAGTCATGAAATCTTCATATCAATATTTCCTCAAACGTAATACTAAGAAGTATAACTATTTAATAATCATATTTTAATATCAAATAATTTAAAATTAATTTACTAAACAAGTTAAAAAGAGCATATTTAGATACTGAATGCTTACACATAAGAATGTTCAAAACTCAAACCATTAAGAAGTGAGTAAAAAAAATAATTTGTAATATTTTTAGCTGATATAATAGTTTCTTTGCAATAATTCATGCTCTATAATATGAAGGAAACAAAATTATATAATTGTATTTAAAAATATGCAGTACTTATTTTCCAAAATTCTAGAAAATTTTCAATTCTATAAAAAATATCATATCTGATTAAAATGATATAAGTAGATACTCTTAACATATCAAAATATTTAAAAATAATTTATCTTGTTTTTTCTTAAGCCTTTGAAGTTTTATAAGAACAATGCAACGATTTTCTTATGTTCAGAATTAAAATTTTCTTCAGTTTTGAAATTATTACACAAATTATGTCAGAAAAGAATTAGACATAGTAAAAAACATTAAAAATCAAAGGAACTTTACTTTAAATTAACGTATGATATTTATGGGTTTAAAGCAAGGAAAAAAACTTTTCAATCTTAAGAGTTTTATTTAAAGCCATTTTATTTGCCTAACTTGCAAATTTTCTGGACGTTATTTATTCACTAATTAACTGAACTCAAAAAGGTATTAATGTATAAATTAGATTATCTTATTTTAGTCGTGATTCTTTACTTCTCTTAAATGTTATAATCAGTATAATAATTTTCAGTTTTTTTTTAATTTAATACTCTTATCTAGATTTTTAAAAATTAATATATATACGTTATATCTTTCAGATCATATATATGCATTCATGATTGATTTTCTTTTATTGTTTAAATAGAGAAAAATAAAGTTTACGACTGGATTTATTATAAAATTTCGGATAAAATGCACTTAGATATAAATCTGATTCCTTTTTTAGTTATAAAATGCATGCACAGAATATCATAGGATTTTTGTTATTAATACTTGAAATATTTTTCAAAGATATATTAATAATTTTAATTAATGATTCATAACTTTTTAAAAACTTTCTGTGATAATGGATGATTTTAAAAATTTCCTGAAATTACTATAAGTGATGATGAATAATTTCTAAAGCATTATTTACCAGGATAAAAAATAAAGTTCCATTACTTCAATCATTAGCACTAATCGCGAATGAAAATAGCAATCTAAAATTTATTATGTTATCCATCTTATATAGTCTTTTGTTTCTTCACAAAACTAGTCCATTTATATTCATGATATAAAAACAATATTTCATTGACGGTGATTGAAGAGGATGTATTGTAAATTGCATAAATCTTTCATTAATTTAAGAGCGTTGATTTTAAGGAAATATAGCTTAGACACAGGCATTGAACTATTTTTTCTAAAATTCCATTTCTTCCAAATGAATATACTAAATTTTGATTATACATTCATACATAAGTAATTTCATTATGAAAATTTTAAATATTCATAATCATTAATTTTAAGCAAACTTATTTTTTTAGTAAATATTATAAAGTATACAACTAAATTTTAGAATGTAAAATAGAATAAATATGTATATAGTAGATTTAATAACTATCTGTAAAATAAATAACTTAAGAAATAAAGTGCAGGAATAGAAAATATTAAAAATTTCGGGGCAAAAACATTTTCGGAGTATCTTACCAATTACAAAATATCATTCCATATAAATAAAATTTTAGCTAAGAAGAAATGTTTGCTACACTTTGATGCATTCATAAAAAACATATAAAAATCTTAATTATTTCAAAAAATATATAACTGCTTCCATTATTTTGTGTAAATAAAATGTGATAATTAATAAAGTTTAAAAAAAAAACCTATTTCAGCAATACGAAATTTGACTTCACTGAAATAAAAATCATTTAACATTAAAAACAAAATCATTCACTGAAGTAAATTTATTAAAAATGCAAAAATGTCATGAAGGAATGAACAATCCAAAGAAAAATTTCAGTAAATCTGAAGACATTTTTTTTAAAATTTACCTTCTTATAGAAAATGTGTTTAATTTTTATCACTTTATTGTAAATACCTAATTGTTTTACAAAACATAGGACTAGGTTAGATTTCTTTTTTATCAAACCCAAGTTTGAATTTAAATTATATCTGTAAAAACGTGTTCTTTTAATTATTAGAACAATACACTTTCTGTTGTTTCTGACTAAATATCTTACAATAAAAAAAATAGAAAATGTTATACAATTTAATTCAATGACTTTATTTATCCTCCATATTAGTATGTAGGATCAGCAATTAAAATTGTGCAAATTAATAATACATAGCACCTATAAATGTTATTTCATTCCCTTTCAAAATCGAGAACCATCACATATATTGAATCCTAAAATATATTGTGAATTACAAAATAAATAATATTATTGATCATTCATATTTATTTAGGTTATCAAACAAACTGTAGGGAAAGGATTTTCTCTCAAGATCTTTCGTTTTACTGGTCATGCCATAATTTAAAAAATTTCTCAAGAACGATTTTTTTAACATTTGCATTATATATATAGAAGTAATAAAGTAACAAATATCTTCGATAGTTGAATCCACGCACTTCTCCAAATTTTTATTATTTCGGTTTTGAAAAATATATAAAGTGTATGAGTAGCCACATATTGCACTGTATGTGGTATTTGAGTAGTCACATAGTAGAACATTATATGAGTAGTATCTCGTGTTGTTGTATATGGTTAATATCCGTAACTTATGGGTTAAAGACATTTTTTTTTCTAAGTTAGCAAACAAAATCATGACGCACGCTCATAGAGAGAGAGAAAGAGAGAAGAGATTTAAAATCAGGTGGTATTCATGTATTTTTTCAAAAATTACACTCATTCAACTGTCAATATTTTGATAAAATCATTTTTTTTATTTAACGATTTGTATTTTCGATATTGCTCAATTTTTACCTAAACAAAGAATTGATCACATCAGTAAATATATTATGCATCTTTACCAAAAAAACCCGTAGAAAGGTAGCAACAAATATATCTAGGTAATTCTTAAACACTTTAGAAAAATAATTTCTAAGGTATTTAAATTTCTTAAATATTTTTTTTATTTAACTATTTATTTTTTCTACACAATTTTTAAATAAACAAATAATTGAACTCATCAATAAATATATTATGCATTTTAACCCAAAAAAATTTAGAAAAGTAGCAACAAACATATTTAGGTATTTCTTCAATACTTTAAAATTGATTCTTGTTTCCCATTTTTCAAAACATAAAGATTTTTATTGCTAATTCTTCTTCAAATTAATCTAGTTTTTAATGGATTAAAAATTTAATTAGTGATTAAATCTAAGTTGCCTCTCAAATTGTGTTGTCAGTGCAAGAATATTTTATGTAATTCACATGAAGTAAAATAATGTATTGCACTGTTAATAATATGAAAAAGATTCACTAGAATATATAAAGTAGAAATGATTTTTTTTCTTTCTCTCTTCAATAAAACAAGCGAAATTGCATAAGCAAAAACTAAAAATGGGAGCCGTATGAAGTTAAAGAAACAGATTTACGAGATATTTTTCCAAAATTTATCTTTTACATTCCTGCTATACTTCTGGAACACAACGTAAATTGGAAAATATTTCGCATGCCAAGCAAACGCAATTTACAAAACAGCATATATCTTATCAATCTGCACCATCTGGTACACGAGTCTTTCAACGGCGCCAAGAACTAGTTAGATTTTTCTCTAGAGCAAAAGCTTCGGTGATTGTTACAGATTCATAACACAAGGCTGCTACTCCTGATTTTCTATTGCAAAATCACCAGAAATTCTTTTAATACCGAATAAAGAAAAGCTTGTGTGCTTTTATGATTAGATTGTTCTGCCTCTGTTTTCATTTTTGTTTCTGAAATTAAGTTATAATAAAAGTTTTGTGATTTTCAGTTATCGGTTTTTGTAAACGGTTCTTTTATTACAAAAAAATCAAATTTATAAATAAATTAACAGAGTTATAATATAACGATGTTATATTTTGGTTCTTTCTCAGATAAACATTTTTCCTTTGTTATTCAAAACTGTTTCAAAATCTCTTATGCCTGTTACATTTGATTGTCAAAATCTTTATAAGAAATTGAATGCAGTTTTATTTATAAAACTGTTGTAAAACATTTATCAATTTTGATTTTAAATAAACGAAATATTTTTATGCTTCAGATTTTATTATCCAAAAAAAGAATTAAGTAAATCCTGCCAAGTTGTGTGTTGTTGAGTTCGCCCATTTATTACTTATTAAACATAAGTGCGCTATGCTTTTTATGTATCTTTCCAATGCACATCAATAACATTTTCATTAAAAAAATTGATACAAAAGCCTCCAAATATCAGTTAAACACTACTATAAAGGATGCCGAGATGCCTAAATAGCATACAGAATTAAACATTTAACATACATTTAAAGGTATCTTTAAACTGTTGTTAGCATTTAAAGTTTTAAATTTACACAAAATATATGTTAATTTTTAATTTATGTAAGTCATTTGCAGAGTATTTATTATTTGTATTGCATATTAAATCATTTTTTCTGATTTTTCATTTTCCTTTGTTAGTTGAAAGTTGTTATTTTTAATTATTTTCAAGCGAAATTCTGAATTTATTATCCCGCATAAAGATACAAATGATATATTGCTAACGACAAGAAATTAAAACTTGAGATTTTTAAGAAACTACAAGTTTCAACTTCACAGAATTTGAAAAACACAAATTTGATATCATGCCTGTCTTTAAACACGATATCACTTTTTTTGCTTAAATAGTTTAGTGATGTTTCTCAATTCCAATAAAAAAATAAAATGTACTTGCTTGCTTCTAAGAAATAAATCTTTATTATTATCTTTACAAATAATTTAAATGATAAATTTTGCTCTATTTGAATGTTCCAGTATCCTATAGCCTAAGTAAGAAAATTTTATGTGAAAATATTTTATCATAAAAATATAATTAAGAAACGCATTTCTTAGCTCTATAATCTGGGTTTTTAATCTTATGCCTGAAAAGTTAAACATTTTCAAAATTAAGGAAAGCTTAAACATTCTGAATTTCTTGAAACATTCTTTAATTTGAAATACTATTCGAGAAAATTTCTTAGACGAAACAAAGAATGCTACGTGTTTATTTTATTCTGGTGATATGCATTTTTTGAAAATAAATGATTGCTTTTCTGTTTCGAAGAAAACAGAGTGCATTTAAGCAGTAATTACTTGCTGAGACAGGAACATAAAAACATTAAAAAGCATTTTTCTCCCTAACTGCTTAATGGAAAAGAGAAATAAAATCCTTCATCAAGTAAATAAAATTAGAATGTTCTTCTAATCTTCTTAGTGTACTTCTTTCTTTTCCCGCTTCAGTACACTGCTTTCCATTTTCTCTCCCTTGCAATTATTTCAGCATACAATGTTTTCTCCTTATCTAGAAATGATTTGTAATTATTGGATATTCTTAACATTTATATTTGAATATTCTTGGAATTAAAAATTAACAATTGAACTTATTAATAGGTTTTATCTCCCAACGGGTGGATGCGAGAATATATAGTGGAATGCATTCACAATAATTTTATTAAAATATTTAAAAATGGAAATCTATTTATTTGTAAATACAACTGCACACTCAATAGGAGTTGGAATAAAATTTTATCTGTAACTTGTGTCCGATAATGCAGAAAATGATTGCAAGCCTGTAACTAATAATGATAGCAACGAGTATTCGAATTCATAAGAATCAAAACATTCAACAGCTGAATATATTTCCACCACACTGGATTTGTGCTGAGTAACGTCATTTTACATGCAGCTTTTCTCCTAAATAAAGTTTTATCTTCGCATTAATTGTTTTCAAAAATTTATTAAAAATTTGATGCATAGGTTTTGTTATATATTGCTATTAAATCTCAAACTTAAGCATGTACATCTTTACGTTAATAACGTTTTTCTTGTAAGATGATGTTGTTGCTGCTACTCTGGCATTTATCTTGGATAAACTTGGATTATTGGATCTTTGAAAGAGGAAAAATCGATCCACAACTAAGAGAAATTATTCATTTATCACCTCAATTACCTTAGTTTTCAATTTCACGTCCAGAGTAAATGAGATTAATCTAATACGATAGTAAAAGTTATGAAACTCTTTCAAGCAGAAATTTGATGCATAAGTTTTGTTATATATTGCTATTAAATCTCAAAATTAAGCATGTACATCTTTATGTTTATAACGTTTTTCGTATAAGATGATGTTGTTACTGCTACTCTGACACTTATCTTGGATAAGCTATTGATGAGATCAGCTATTTTAAGCCACGTTTTTAAATTTTAGAGTTTTAATGATGCCATTTAGGGCCAAGAAAACTACTCGTTACATTCCTTTTTACGCGACGGACTTCACTCATACATTTCATTCACATATTGTAATTTAGACCAGATTGGGAGAACGACCATATGTCTTCCAATATGTCCAGTACTATTGCCACGACTAAGAGTAGAGTACATCATGACCACGACATATTTACTCATGCAGCAACCACCATGTGGATGAAAATGGGCTTCAAACTCACAACTCAAGGGATGCCAACCTATGCTCTTTCAACCAGATTAAACCGGACCTCGCATAATCTTTTTTATCTGATTATCTTTCCCAGTATTATCTTTGAAACAGGAAAAATTGATCTACAAATAAGAAAAATTATTCATTTATCACCTCAACTACCTTGGTTTTCAATTTCAGGTCCAGAGTAAATGAGATTAATCTAATACAAGAGAAAAAGTTATGAAACTCTTTCAAACAATTGCATATACATAATGAAATTTCTGAAAATATTTACATATTTTTCCAAAATTATATTTTAACCTAAAAAAACAATAGCGGTTTAAAGCGTCATTCACCTATGCATAAATATTGTAGAAATCACTTTATGAATAAAGTAGCTGTCAGAGTACTGATAATTCGGCATATAACTAAATTTAATTTCATTTAGAGCTTCTGAGGTCATAACTAAACCCTCAGGGCCTGGATATAAAATGTTTTGTGTTTCTGTCTCGTAGAGTTTGGAATTCGGTTTAAAGTGTATTGGGAATAATTGGTCTCCTAAATGATTCAATTGACCAAGATCATTCATTGACTGTAGAAATACGACTATGGTCTAGGAGGAATTGCTCTAAACTGTTTAGTGTGATATAATTAAAGACTTTGAATAACTCTAAACATTGTATGATTTCGCTTAAACCATTTACTGTTCGTTACAAATAAAATATCTGCATTTATCTCACTTAAATTGTTTTGGAAAGTAAAACATAGTTTTAGAATCCAGAATGAATAGTCTACATGTAGTGCTAAATTCAACGTTTTATAGAAGGAAAATTTCAAGATGTATTTCAAAGGCAGAATAACATTTTAAGATATGCATATATTTAAAGATTAAATGGTAGACTAGTATTTAATTTGACTCTATTTAAGCTTTGAATGGAATCTTAACAATGTCTATTTTTACGTTTTTTTTCTTAAGTATCGACTATACTTTCATTTAAAATGTTGTTAAGTTATTAATTCGATGAAAAACCTCATAGATAATGGGCATTAGTCACTAGTATATGCATGACTGATATAAAAATTGTTTTCATTTTGAATATTAAACGAGATTGTTTAACTTTAAGACTTACCTGTCAATATATAATTTTATTGCCTAATGATCAAAAAGTCAATCCTATTTCCTTTCCAAACTTACTTTTTATGCATATGGATAGAAAAAATGATATATAGATACATATTTACATAGGCAATAAATAAATGATAGCAAAAGTATAAACTTTTTGTTCATGAGAAATTGAAGAACATTTAAATGAATACTTCTTCTATTACATATTGTCATTTATCAAAACAATACTGTATCCTATTATGTTAAAATTGTTTCGGAAATCAAAACTTAGTTTTAGAAATCTTGCATAAACTTTAAATATTCAATCAAATTTAACAACTGAATATTACTCTATGATATTGAAATCTGCTAAAGAAATGGAGTATCTTTTACAAATGCAGAATTTAAAACTAATTTTATTCGTCGACTTTACTTACTTCATCGTAAATCAACAATATTAATAAAAGCTCATTCTGGTGGGCATTATTAAATTTTTAATTTAACTGAAAGCTTATTTTTAATTATAAATTATATTATTTATAAATTATAATATTTATAATATAAGATAAAAAGCAATGTATATTTCTAAAACAAATTGTGATGAGGCAATTGTTAAGAAAGCTAAAGTAAAGTTTCAATTATTTCTGTTCAATTTCGATTCCTTTTTCTGAAAATACTCTATTTGCTAATCAGCAGCAAAAATGACGTTTTTCTAAAATTATTCAAAATTTCTCAGAAGTATACAGATCTGAATTTAACAAAAACAAATAATGCTTTTGAAAAATTTACATTTTTAATTGCCTATAATTTAATACATTGGCCTAACATTTAGCTTTAATTTTTAACTGGGGAGTTTTAAGAAATGGGAGTTAAAATTTAGGATCCGCTTCCATCTAAGAAAATTTCTATGTAAATATCCTTATCACTAAACTCATTTTAGGCTTCATTAAAAAGCCTCTTTAACTCTGCTTTATAACAAGGATCAGAGTGTTAGATGATGCTTCGAGCACCGAATTTTAGAATTTTTGAGCCATTTGCTGAGCCTTGTATAAAATCGGAACACATAAAGAGGGAGATGCGTAATCACAAACGTTTCTTTAAGAAAATGGCTGGTATATTATCAAAAACATCTAATGAAATTGGCTACAAGCACACGTGTAGTGAATACCATGAAAAGGGAAGTTATAGTATCGAGCCATTAGATGGAGCTAAAAGTAGACTAGAAGTGACTGAAAATGTATCTTAGCAGTCTGACAGGTCTCACCTCTTCTAATAAAGGTTAAAATTCTGCAACTGTATTCATGTATGTATTAAAAATAAAGAATTTATATAAAAGTACACATAATAAATTCTCACTAGAAAAATCCGTTCAAAATTACATAATTCAATTACAGGATATAAACCAATAAATGAATAAAACAATATAAAAGGCTATAAATCTTCTAATAAACTGGCTTTTCCCTACGTGCAAATACTGAATAAGTACGAATGCTCAAAACTCGTTCCAAGGGAGAAACAGAATCACACACTCAGGCAGCAAAATATCCCCAAAATAATAAGTAATAAAGAAATATTATAGTCCTGACTCACCACGAAAGATGCGAAAATATATTCTTCAGCGAACTTGGAGTAGGTAATTTGAAACAGGCAGTAAACAAGCACTTGATTGCTGCCACTGTGGAAAATGAAGCCAACTCAAGGAGAATTCAACATTTCCGGTCACTTTGCAGAGAGGTACTATACCTCCCCCCTCGTTTTCCCTAGCAAGTGCTTAGCAAATAGCAATCATTTCTTCCCTTTTTTTTAACAACTAAGGCATCCCATTTCGTTTCTCGTTATTATAGCTTCTAAGAGAACAGCCACTTTCGCATTTCACATTTATTTCTATGTCGTTGACTACGAGAATGCTTAACGATGAGTGCTTCAGCAACGCACTTGATTGGACTCAGTTCCTGTTTCTTAACTAGGTGTAGGTTTGTATTTGTTATGTATGAAGGATTGTATTTGCTATGTATGAAGAATTTGATGATGATAAGAGGCTCCATTTGAACTGAATTGGAAAATAGATTGATTCAATACAGCACTTGGCAAAAGAAATCTCGTTTTTGAATATCTAATGAGGCAGACGTAAAAGTGCTCCTTCCTGTTGAAAGAGCAGAAAACTTATCGATGAGAATTTGAATAGAGGATTTATTGCTGATTTTTAAATATGTTTCAGAATTCTTTCTAAAGAAAATTTATAGTACGGCCACTTTTACTTACACTCAAATTATAATGAGGCATTCAGGTATTTCGAACTAGAAAATATACTATTTTCTTCAAATTTTAAGTGTTTGTATTCTGCTTAATATAAGAATTAATTAATTATTTCTTTAATTCCATAGTAAAATCATCATATGTTTATAGCCATTGTGTTATAAAAAGATTATTTTTGCAGTGTAAAGTTTAAATTTTTTATTTTAATTTTTCTCAAATATAATTGTACCTTTTATTTTCTCTTCTCCGAAAAAAATAAGAATGCATTTATAAAAATACGATTTTTAAAAATAATTATTGAGAGTTTATGTAATTCGTAAGGCTTTCTTATGAGATAATTCTTGAATTTTAGTTTTCAGCTTCTATGGATTTTCAAAAACTTGCATTTTAATGTTGCTAAAGCTATGTTTTTTCTATAGCTATGTTAATTTTTCTTAATGTTCTTCTTAATTCTATAAGATTATTCATGCATGCTTTACACCATTTTAACTAAGTCATGCTCTGGATGGAAGCACATTTTTCAATCTTAAAGATAACTGAAATTAAGAATAAATAAATAAATAGGAGCTTTCTATAGGACTAAACTTAAAAATGCCTTTGTAAAACAAAATTTTCGTAATTATGTTTTTGGAACAAAGTTGCTCAGTTGGAAAAATAACAATGACTTTTTATTGCACATTTTCTATATGTTTGTTCAATTTATTTTAAAAGCTGCTCGATGCATAATAAACTAATATTCCTCAACTTCAACTAATTTTTGTGTACACATTTGAAAATCTGATTAGAGATCCAAACGATCTCAAGATATCATGATCCAGAGGATATTTGTATGTTGATTGGATGTCGGATCAATGACGTCGGAGTCAAATTTGGCATTTGATGATGATGTCATGCCCTGTTTCCACGGTAAGAGGATGCAGATACCACTGAGTCCCCGAGGACAAAAGTCTGCCTTCTAGCTGAAATGAAGATGACACTCACAATTCGACTGCAAAACTCCTTATAACAGGGTGGTGTGGTTCTTTCAAACACCTCAGAGATCGAACACAGGATCAAGAATAGCCATGACTGAAAGAGGACTTGAAATCGGGGTGCCCAGGACACAGAGCAGGAGCTTTACCTCTAACTCAGAACACCTGCAATACTTGGTATTTGAAAGAGGAATTTAGTGTCTTTGGGGACAAAGTCGGAGATTTCAAAAATGACAAAGTTTTAGAGGTATTTGTTTTAAAGGTAAGTTTTAGAGGTAATTTATATTTCGGAAATTGTTGTTCAAATATTTAGTAAATATTTGAACAACAATTTCCGAAAAAGCTTGCTTATATTTTGTATATTGTTTTTCAATTAGAACAAGCGTTTCTCTTCTTTTAAGTGTCAGTTTCATATCACTCATATAATAGTTCCTCTGTTTATATTTCTCAGTATGGAGATATGTAATATGTTCTTCCATGGATTTAATAAAGCTGAAACTGTTCTTAAAATGTTTTTGAAAAACGAAACAAATGCTGCACTGAAAAATTAGTAAATATATCATTATTTTATATTGTTAACTTATTGAGGAATTGCCTTTTGGAATTTTATGTTGCTAACACAGAATATGCCATTTTAAAATCCTTTAAGAAAATACAAGTATCATTATCATTTGATAAATATATGAAAGTATGTATAAAAAACACTAGCCACCTTGCATACAAAATCAAAAATATACGTCCATTTTCCTTTTGTTTACTTAGTTTATTGTTTTGAAGAGACACCACCTTGTTATACGTAAGTCTAAATTCCTCAGAACTAGAAGGAAAATGTAGAATCAATTAAGAAAACAAGAAGACATCGGAAAAATGAGCAAAAAAGTTAAATATTTATATAGTTGCCATATTACTTTTTCAAGGTATTTCTAATTTCGTTCCGAATATCTTGTTGTGCCTAAAATAACAGCGAGATAACCCCTTTATTTAAAATTTAGTATAGACCTTGCATTTTACTTATTACCTAATTTCTCAATAGAAAATGGATTCATTTGGCTCAAAGCATTTCTTTCAATTGATGAATAATTTTCTTACATTGCTTTGACTACCCCCCCCATCCCCTCGTTTTTCACCTTTTAACCAGTTTTAAGATTAATGTGATGTCGCCAATGTAATAATTTTTGGACAATTTCCAGCATATTTGATCATATATTTTTTTCAGCCCGAAACGCCATTGGCTAATATTTCTTGTAGTCTTCCAATATGGCAAACCTCTGGCAAAATTTGAATTTTGAGCATGATTGTTTTTGTTTGGGGGAAATCAGACACAAATAAGATAAAATAAAAAGAATTGTACATCTTACCTTCCTTTTTTCTCTTAAAACATAGAAAATAGATTTCAAGAAATATATAATTTTTAATTTAGGAGCCTTTGTAATGCAGACGGCATATTGGGATACATTATATGCTCTTTATATTTGTAGTTTAAGACAAGAATGCATTATGACAAAACTTCAGCTACATCGGATGAGGTTTGTAGTAACTGTAATTAATGAAAGGCAAATAGCAATTATGAAAAAAAAGATAGGATATATTTTTTTTCTTATGGCCATATATTTTTTTAAGTAGAAGAAAAAAATATGAATCGCCATATAAGAAAAACACTTCTTTAAAAAATTACGATATAACAAATCTTTCTTTAATTGAAGTTTTTAGTCATATGATTTTTATGCACTGGATTTTAAACATGGCTGAAAGCACTTACGAGTTTTTTTCGTTTAATAAAAGGAAAAAAACACACATTATTCCAAAATAAAAAAAAAATGATGAAGCAAACATGTAAAATGAATTCTCTTTGCTCTTCGGTATTGAACTAAAAAAATTATGCCTTATAAAACATGCATATTTTATGGGACATTATCCCCTGGCGACAGAAAAAAAACAGTTTCATTTCTGCAAGTTTTTGTCATCTATGCCTGATTTAATCTGATCATTTGATAGACACGCCACAGATAAAGTAAATTTTTTTCACTAAAAAGCATGTAAACAGATTTTTTTCCAAAGGAATTTTTATGCTGAAGGTTTAGAATAAGAATAATAATAGGAGGATTATATATAAATCGGAGTGAAATTTAATGCAGTTATGAACTGGTGTTTTCCAAGTAAAGAATTAGATTAGCTTTAAATACGAATCTTTTTAAAACCAAAATTTATGTTCAAAAAGAATGATGCAGAGTCTCTGAGAAACGAAATAAAATATTTAAGACTTACTTTTATGGTAAAATAGTATATTTCCTAAAGTGAAAAGTTTTGTTTCCATATCAAATCGAATAAGATATCAATCATTGTTTCTGAGCATAATTTATATGATATTTAGTAAATCTAATCTCGTTATATTGATGAGAAATTTTGAGCTGTCGAAATAATTATTGAAATCCTTGTTTAACCATAAATAAGAATTCAATTTCTGTTGAAAGTAGAATATTGTAATTATACAATGTATAATGGAAATATATTATATTCAATGAATCGAAACAATTACAATAAAAATATTTAAAGAAAATGCTGATTTAGTAGCACATCTGCAAATTCATATTGCAAAACAAATTATTTGCTAGTTATAGCACTTAACAAATAATTAATTAATTCCTTTCTTTTGATTGATTTATGATGTTTTTGTAAATAAAAATCTTTGTTGTTAAAATTTATTTTTAATTGATTGGTATGTGAGTATTTCCATAACAAAGAAATTTTATCACAACTTCTAATAAAATATTTTACTTAGTTCTAATCGACGATAGTCTTGAATCTAGACAAGATAATTGAATAATTTATTCCTAAATAAATATTTATTTGATAATTTTGAATAACTTTATTGTTTTTATCGATTTATATTAAAAAAGAAAGTTTTAAGTTGCCTATAAGAAAACCCTTTCTTTTACTTGTGCCTTACAGAAAATGTGGCATAGCTTTTATGAGATAACTCTTTTATGACTCACAATAACTTATGAAATTAAACTTGTACAATTTATCTACAGGCACATTTTCTTATCGGATTGAATAATATATTGAATGTTAAACAAGACATTTATAAATAAAAATACTCATATATGAACATGGAAATATGTAATTGCTTCGGCACAGTTTTTAGATAGTTTTAATTACAAAAATACTAAATTATTCGATTTAAATTGATTCCTAATGATATTTAAATAAGTAACCATCTATAAACAAGATTACACATATCATGAAAATTATAAGAATTTCATTAGTTTTTACTTTTACAAATGAACCAAAATTATCAATTCTATATAATTTCTATAATATATAGGGTGGTTATAAGTAAAGCTCCCTTTTGAAGTGACCATTAAAAGAAAACTATTGGAGCAAATGTTATCGAATTCCTCAGTGGTTTATCGAAACTCATTGGAATTTCTTTTCTGTCAAAATAAAGTTCAAAACTTCACCATCATAGGGGAAATGGAGCTGCATGCATTATTGTTAAGCAAAATACGATATAAAGGACTCCAGTTTCAAATGGGTTTATTCGCTTCTAGTGTGAGTTACAAAGTATGCTTAAATTGTTTAATCATACAAGAACTTCTTATTGTGATAATCTAAACAATTTGGTCGAACTGAAAGATGTCATAGACCAATGACAATGATGTAGGGAGGGGTGTTTGTGAGCGCCATGGCTCGGTGGTCTATGATCTCTCCTTCCACTAAGATGATTAGTTATTACCAAACATCTTATTGCCTACAAGAATATTAAATGAGATAGACCTTAACATTTCTAATGATGTTCTAAGAACAACTATTTAATATGCAGAAATAGAATTTAATTTGCTTTCAGAAATTGGTTGACGACACATTGAACAGGGCCGCGGTGGCCTGGTGGTAAGGTCTAGGCTTGGGAACCGAAGGGTTCCTGGTTCGAGACTCGATTCCACCGAAAATCCGTCGAGTGAGGGGGTCTCTTGCACGTTAAATCTGCCACCCAAAACGTCCTCCCGCTGGTGTGGTGTGATGTGGAGAGGGGGGTGCCAGTTCAGGTGTTGTCCTCGTCATCTGATCATGATTCAAAATTACGAGTTAAGTCCCAAAATAACCCTAGAGTTGCTTCAAAACGGAACGTTAATATAAACAAACCTAACCAAACCAAGCCACATTGAACAGGATTTGTAATACGTTTCAGAAAATGACTAACATGTATTAGAACGATATCTTCATGTATTCTAACAACATTGTATATAACATAATCTCTCCATCAAAAATAAAATTTAAGTTTTTTTGACTGAAAAGAAATTTCTATAACCTCCTTTAAGCAATTAAAGTGTTTCATAATATTTGGATTTGTAATTCCTTTTTGTGACCGTTTCAAAGTGGAACTTTAATTATAACCATACTATATATCATATAGATAATATGTATTCACCATTTTAATCCTATGTATAAGAAAAAAATGATTCAAATGACCAACAACTGAATCTAACGAGCAGTCAATAATAAAAGGAACAATTTACTTAGCCATCTCAGCAAATCTGCATTATCTACACAGTATAAAATGAAAATGGAACAATTATAAACTATTCAAACCAAATTGTACATGAATTTTTATATGGTTTTGTCAAAAATTCTCTGAAATAGCCAATTTAAAAATCCTGATCAAAGTTTTTGAATTTAATGAAAGACATAATACTTAACTTTTAAACAAGTTTTTAAAGTTTTTCCATTTTTATGATGAAATTATAGTATTTGCAGTTATTGCAGATAAACTATTATCAAATATTATCTAACAGTCTTGTACTCAAAAGCAGAACTTTTATATATTAATATAAGCTCATCTTTCAATCAATTTAATTTTTAAAGCATTGTAGTTTGCATATTCAAAACATATCTTATTCATGCTGTATTATTGGAAACTGTTGTACTTCCCTATGAGGTTATTGGGATGTTCAGTTATTTTACGCTTCATTTACTATTTATTTTTCAGCTGGAATTGGATATTCAATGTATGGGATATTGCGCCGCCTATTTATTTCCAATATTTTACCACCTAGCCAGCTGTTCTTGAAGATCTTTTTTTTCCGATATTTATTTTCAAGTCAAGAACTTCTGGTTATTTTCCGTCATTTCTTTTAAATCCCACTACCATTTTTTCGCTTTTTGCAGTATATTTATCCAAACACTTATTTAAATTTCAGCTTTCTCATTCCTCTGAGCAGTTGGACATCAGAACAAAGAAATGCTAGACATCTTATTTTGAATGTAAGAAAAGCTTGGAGAAATTTATTTTTTGCTATTGAAGTAATATTTAAAGATTTATATTGAAGTAATATTTAAGTAATAGATTCTATTGAAGTAATACTTTAAGAATGATTATTTTTACTGTATTTGTTTTGTAAACTACTGCACAATAT
The DNA here is from genome assembly GCA_026543055.1 of Argiope trifasciata. Taxonomy (NCBI): domain Eukaryota; kingdom Metazoa; phylum Arthropoda; class Arachnida; order Araneae; family Araneidae; genus Argiope; species Argiope trifasciata. Next base: position 1,012,582 of record JAPMOQ010035588.1, read on the forward strand.
ATTGAATTTTATAGAAAAGAAGGCTTTTTTATTAAGAAATGTATTGCTTTACATTAATTACTCCATTTGTCAATACCATTTTCAGTTTTGAAAAAGACATTTTATTGAGCAAAACTCTTGTTAATTCGACGCAATTTATCCTTTTTTCCATGTAGCAATTATTAAATAATTAAATCAAAGTTTCAAATTTAATTCCAAAGGTATACTTACACATTTAATTTAATTGCCTTAAAATTTGTTATTATTCTATCACGTTCATTCAATTAAATATATTTACGGAATTATTATACCGTCTCTTTTGCATTTCTACCTATGTATAAATAAAAAGATTTATGGATTTTTTTAACACAACACATGCGAAAATAACGTATGCAGATTATTCAGTGACCTCCAAATTCAGCCTTGATGGCATAATTTAAATCCTAAGAAATTGTAGAAATTATTATTCAATCTCTATTAGGAACCAAGATCTTGAGATTCTTCTTTATATTTCTATATGGAATTACTCCTTGTTAGAAATTCTATTTAAATCCAGTATACTGAATTTTTTAATAATGATTGCATTGAGAACAAGTAACACACAGTTTCATTATACTGTTAATACTCAATTAGGTATTTGCGATTCCTTTTCTTATTAATTGCTACGAGTTTTGTTGCTTCTGTAACTTTTTCAGTTTTGCTCTTTCTGTATCATTTTCTACTATTCTTCTACCAATTTTCTGTTTTGCTTGCATTACATTACTTTTAACCCCCTTTTCCGGCAAGAGCTGATGAATGAAATATCAATGTCAAGCTGAATATGAGCAAATTGAAGATCGGGATATACAACTGTATTTATTTCAAAAATACGGGACATAGAGCGCTATATAATGACATTTAAAAATTGTTCCAATTGAAAAGTTACATATGCATTACCATTCCTTGTGTTCGAATTACAGATGGGCATGGGTGGTATGTCCGGCTGTGAAAGACGTAAGTGATGTATATATGGCACGGCTGACGCGAAAGGGTTAAAGCAAGTTATAATCAGAAAAAGACAGAATATAGGTCTTGCAATATATGAAATGTGAGAATTAAGTAAATAAATTAATATAAAAATAAATAAAGCGATGCTTCAAGAATAATCAGTATTCTTGTGACAGCTTCATGCGATAAATCCATACATTTTCCTTCACGAAAACAAAACTCAATGATATTAGAAAACATAATCATATCACTGACTACCTCAATTTTAGATATATACAGAGGAATGAAATAATTATACCCCATCATTCCATCTGATGCAAAACGAAAAATCAATGAACATAAAGATCATAAAGTATATTTAAAACCTCAATAAACTAGAATGATTAAGCACCAAACTGAATAAATGTGCCGAATAAGGCATGAATTGGATAAATAAAGAAATAAGTTACAAATAGAATGCATAGATTAAATAATAAATTAATAAGCTAAATAGGGGATGAATATGCTCATCAGTGTATGAACAAGCTAAATAGGGAAATTATAGGCTAAAAAGTGAACTAATAGGAATAGCCTAATAGGAAATTAGCCAAATATCAATATATATCCAAAAAATATTTGAAATCCGTGTGCTTAAAATTATATAACAGTTTTACTTCAATCGCATTAAATAACTACAAGCAAAGTATCTTTCGACGTCCAGTTTAACAGATTTTACTCATTAGAAACTTCATTTTCTAAAGAAATCATTGCTTAGTTTCAAAATCAGAAACCAGAAATACGTATGCAATTTGAGTGTAGTTGTTCGTTTTAAAGTTGTAAGAGTCATTCATAGATTATTTTATTCTCAGCAAAGAAAACTTCTGAAAATATATTCAAGAAACCTCTTATTTATTGTTCGCTCTTGTTTTGGAAGTATCGGAATCCGGATTATTTATCCGCATATGAGCCGGATAGCTGAATTTTGTTAAACATGACTTTATTTTCCAATGTAGTTGCAGTGCAGCGCTTGTTTACTCCCTATTTCTAACTTTCAACTTCTGGAGAAAAAAATATATAGTTCTTTTCTTGCCTGGATTGAAGTTGAATTTTGCTTTTTTTTCCTTTCATTGTTTAATACCCATCTTGGTCTCTTCTTTTTTTTTCTTTCTTTTTTTTCTTTATGCAATAGTATTTGTATTCCAGAATTTGTTAGAATCATTTACTGCAAAAAATAATAACATGACGAAATATAATATAACATATATTAAGAAATTGATCAATCAAATAAATTAGAAAATAGAAAATTCAAGGTATTGAAAATTACCCAATATATTATTTAAATTTAGCTAAAATATTTTTTCAATATTAAAATCAGAGACTGTTTTTGCTTCATATATCTTTCAATATTTTTTTACAAAAACAGTATGCTAAATTAAACCCATATAGAAACGTTTCCGGGCTTTGTGCTCCTTTTAAGTAATAAATACAAATAAAATATATTAGAAATCTTTAACTTAAAGATTCTTTACACATCAAAAAATATTTTAAGATTTTAAAGATTTTCAATATAAAAATAATTTTATCCAGGCATCTAAATATCTGAAATATGTTTAGATGCTTGAATGCTATGTTTCTGTCATTGTAAGTAATCAGGTAATATCAACAGTAGCAACAATTGGTATTCATAATAACAGAAATAAAATATTTCTAAAATAGATTCAAATTGATTAATTTTGATACAAATATTATTAATAATAAATGTTTTTTATTACTAAATATGCTTATTATTAATAATAATAAATATATAATCTCATATATGTACAGTATCATTTATCTTATTAATATTTTTGTCCTACTACATTTTTAAAATTATATTCCTTGATATATTATGTTGATATTATGTTCTTTGATATGTTCCTTGATATCGTATTAATTTAATTCTTAATTAAATAAAAGTTTGTCATCTCCCTTCATACAGGGTGCGCAAGAGAAACTTTCTTATTTGAAAAAAGTCCCGAGTGGTGAGTTGGGAGAGTAGGGAGGTGATATGTAGTGCTACTGGAAGGGAAAGTCCTGAAATTTATTTCTCTTTCTACTAAGTTGCCATCATGCTTTGGTCTAGAGAACAGCGGGCCTTCACCGTCGAGAGCTTCTTTTCTAACGGTCACTCACTTGTTGCGATGCAATGTGCCATCCACCCTCGCTTTGAAATTCTTCCTCACAGATCCTTTCCTGGAATTTGATTCTGTCGTGGGTTTACTCATTTTGGGAGAGTCGCTAAACGAAGAAATTGACATCAACGGACTAACAAAACTCCGGGAAATGTCGAAAGAGTAAAGTTCATTTGAGTTCATCTCGGTGTTAGGCTCACAAACACGCAGTTGCTCTGGGAATTTCTGACACCACTCTTCGACGAAATATTTATCAAGACCTTCTATTTCATCCCTATAAATTGGCTGTTGTGCAAGAATTAACTGAACGCGATTTTGTTCCCCATCAAAATGCATGTGAAATGCTGCTTGACAACCTGCCTGAATACGCAATCGTTTATTTCAGTGACGAGGCTCACTTAGAAACCCCTGGTTTATGTCGATCGACCAAGGACAATAGCTCACCTCAAGAACAACATTCGCGACACCATTGCCAACATACCGATTGATATGCTGCAAAGAGTGGTCACGAGCTTCAAAAATCAACTTAATCAGTGTATACGTAATGGGGTTGCCATTTAACCGATGTCATTTTCAAAACTTTATGAAAAAACGGGGATATTGTATTCTCAAATGAAAATAGAATTAAAATAAAAACTGAACTACTTTTGTTTTTATTGGCCTTTCTAATAAGTAAGTTTCTCTGGCGCACCCTCTATTTGTGCCACTGTTACCAGGTGGTAAGGTCTCGCTCTCTAGCTTCGAGACCGGATTGTGTATCCTTCATGTTGTGGATGTTTTGAAGGCAATGCCATTTCAAGTGTCTTCCTCATCATCTGAAACAGTTTCAAAATCGGGAAGACCACCAAGCAGTAGTCATAGTGTTGTTTTAAAATGGGGAATTAATATAACTATACAAAATCTATACAGTTGGAGTATTTTTAATTAATATAATTTTATTTGTTTATGAAGGAAACTATTTTCATATTCAATAAAATAGTTTTGATTTGATATGCAAACAACTTAGTCTGATGAAGTAACAAATCATTTATTTGAAAAATAAAAATTCTCAGAATGCAAAATTGATCATTTCTTTTATTTTTATAAAGACATAAAAAGCCAATAAATCATTTATCATAGAAAAAAATTATACGTTTCAAATAATGCTTCAATTTCAGATTCATTTGCTTAAAATGAATCGCTTTTTCAAGAAAGGCATATTTTATTTCAATCCCCGAAAAAACCCATTAGTGTGAAACACTTAAGAGGTGACAAATCAAATGCATTGAGAAAAAATTCATTGCCCTACCTTCAATCCCCTAAATAAGGCTTTTCACTTTGAAATCGATTACCAAATACAATCGCATTATTCTTAGAAAAATTAATCAAACTATCATTAATCAATATTTTTTTTCCTCTAAAGAAGGCTTATTTTTCGCATTTATTGTTGTGTTTTGCTTAAGTCAATGTGGAAATTTATAAATTATATTCCATGATATTATATTTTTCTAATATATACGATAGCATATTCTAAGAATAGATTATCTTAATGTAATCTTTGAAATTTTGCCCTTTTCTATTAGATTTAGATTTTACTGCAAGATTATCCCATGGAAACGATGTCGTACAAAACTGTATTTTATATTCAGGAGAATGCATTTAATTATTAGTATACGTACAGTTTATATACAATTATTAGATCATTAACCTCTCCTTCTTCCTTTACGGGTTTAGCTCTTTGAACTGAATTTTCCGTAGGACGGTGATGGACAAAGTTCAAGTGTTCTTCGATATTTAAACATTTTTAAACGTTTAAAACACTATATAAATGTTTCTCTTTATGTTTTGATTCTTGTTTGCTCTAATACTTCGAAAAACAAAGAAAAAATCTGAATCGAGATCAGGAGAGAACAACGAATGAGTTTTAATTCAAAAACGTTTTTAAATATACTGTTAGCAAGTTAGTGCATTGATAAGAAAGCTATAAATGAACTTTCAACTAAAATCACTAGTTTCAAATACATTTTATGAACAATGAAATTTAGTATAAGTTCCTTCGTCCTTAATATTTAATGTAAATTTTGTAATTTAATACATTTTTCCCTCTTGAATATATATATAAAACTAATACATAAAAATTAATACATAAAATTATATATAAAATTAATAAACCCATTTGATTTATTTAATATTCCAATGCAGCTATTTTTTCAAATTAATTTCGAATTTAATAAATAGCATATTCTTAAATTTCTGTTATATATATTTATATATATGGTTACAGTATTACTATATTATATATACATTGATATTGTGTACACGTTATTATATACATATATATGCATTGTTACTATGTATACCAAATTTTTACATAAAATGCAAACTTACTTGGGACTTAAGTAGAAATTAGTAGAAACTTCAAAAGCTGTATTTGAGCAAGAACAAAAGTTTCAACTTTTTTATAGTTCAAGTCTTATGATAGTCGTAATTGATTTTTGGCAATAGAAAATAGATTGAAAATAAAAATAAAATAAAAATATAGGTATTAGGTATGGATATTTTAAAGAATAGTTACATGAAATTGCTGCATAATATAGTTTTTGCATCAATTATCAGACTTAAAAATATATATTCACTTATTCTTTAAGCATTTTAGAGATGAGACGTTTCTAATTATTATAATTTTTTGTTTGAGCTTACCTAATTTTCAGTTTCTAGACTAAATAAATATCTATCTTAATAAAATATAAGGTGACAGCTTTATTATTTTGATATTTTCGCATTCTGGATTTACACTAATAGATGGTTTTCTGTAATTCGACAGCAACTCAGATGTAGATAAAAACATATATGCCTAAAGTAGTAATTGTTTTAATATTTATGATATTTTATAAAAATTAAATAATATTATTCTTTCTTCCGATATTTTTTTGAACTTTTGATTCAATGCTGCTCATTGTTAATATTTGTGTCATAAAAAATTTCGAATAAGGCACTGAAATATTTACTTCATTCAGTATATAAATTTAATTTAGCTTACATTTTTAAATCAGAATTACTTAAATTCTCAATAATAAATTAATTTGCTCCTTAATAAATAAAGGAATAAAATCTGTAAAAATTAAAAAAAAAAGGTTTTTGATAATGAAATAATTGTTTCATTATCTCATCAAAAGTTTTTCAGGATGCAAATATGAACAATTAGAAGTATTGAATTAAGAGTTCAAAAACAATATCAGAAGTACGAATATTATTTTCTACCTGTAATAAAATATAACAATTATTAAAACAAGTCTTACATAAGATATATATTTTTTTATTGATCTGAATAAATAAAATAACTTAATTTTACATTATCGAATTAAATAATTACAACATTAATAGTCTAATTTATAAACTCTATTATATTAATTATAGAGTTTATATTAAATATTAATTAACATATAATTTTTGAATGAAATATATTTAATTTTGGGGTAATAAAACAATATTTTTATATAATTTGCTTACGCTCATTATAATTTTTTAATCAAATGAATTTTTTACAAAAAAATATAAACACGATTTGATAAGTAGCATTTTATAAAATTAATAATCTGAAATCTCTTTCAATGATGCTTTTGCTAATTTTTTGTACACTTGTGAAATGTTCTAAACATGTATAAGGAATTTATAAATTTAAAGGTAAACTCCAAAACTTTTGTAATAGCATGCTCATAATAATTTATATATATTCATGAAATAATAATTTGTCGATGGGAGGTAAATTCAAACAATAAATTACATAATATCATATTCTTCCTAGAAAACATTCAGAAAGCATTTTTGAGCCTAAATGAAAATAAAAAAAAAACACCTCAATTAATTCAAGATACATGGCCGAAATGAATATTTCTTTATTTCTATTTTTTATTAACTCAAATATTTAAGCTTTCATATGTAGAATATATTTGAAATAATAATTTACAAGACTTTATTGTATTCTAAAACTTGTTATTTCGTCGTGAAGAGTGTCTATAGAAATGAATATCTTGACTGTTTTCTCTATAGTAATTTGGCATTATGATAATGTTATCTTCAAAAACAATCGAAACATTTAATCTGTAAATGTTAAAGAAATGAGATTTGTTTTATATTTTCTGTATTTCTATATTTTATATAAATATAAAAAAGTATACATATTTTCTTTTATTTCAGTGTAAAGCGAAAAAGGTTTTTTTTCCCCTTAGAACATTTAACAGTGATGAAGTGCATAGTGTTATACAGATTTCAGTTCATAAAGTTATAAGGACTATTATATACTTGTTACTTTCTTAATAAAACACTCGTGATTCATTTGTAGAATGATTATAAAATGCAGCTTTTTTTAATTGCTAACTTCTTTCATTAAAAAAAATCTATAAACCTTAATTTCTGTAATCAGTTGTTATAAATCGCTATGTGTAAGACACTACAAGTACATGTTTCTGATACAAAAAACAGTTTTTGTTTTTACTTCAGGAAATTCGAAAAATATGCTTTACATGAAACATCTCTATCGATTTTAAAAGTTAAAAAATCAATAGCATATAAGCTGAATAAAAATATTTTTAACATCTTGATAGTTTCCTGTTTTCAAATTCATGTATAAAATTCAACTATAATTATAATTATTTATAATTATAAACTTTAAGGTGATTTGCAGTAATTACTCTCTAAATGGTGAATATATAAATATATGTACACTGAAGTGACGAAAGTCATGGGATAGCAATATGCAAATATTCAGATGGCACTAGTATCGCAGCGAAAAAGTATAAATGCGCAGTTCACTTTCCAGAGCTTTCATTTGTGTTCAAGTTATTCATGTGAACAGGTTTTTCGTGATTTATGGCTGCACGACGAGAATTAACAGACTTTGAACGTGGAATGTTAGTTGGTGCTAGACGCATGGGTCATTCCATTGCGGATATCGTTAGTAAATTCAACATTCCGAGATCCGCAGTATCAAGAGTGTGCCGAGAGTATGAAATTTCAGGCATCACATCCCATCATGCACAGCGCAGTGGGCGACCACCTGCACTTAACGACCGAGACCGCCGACGTCTGTGTAGAATGGTCAATGTTAATAGACACGCAACACTTCGTCAAATAACTGCAGGAATCAATGTGGGACGTAGGAGGGACGTGTCCGATAGGACTGTGAGGAGAAATTTGTCTTCCTTGGGCTATGACAGCAGAAGACCGACTCGAGTGCCTTTACTGACAGCACGACATCGCCTGCAGCGACTCTCCTGGGCTCGTGAGCATATCGACTGGTCCTTAGACCAGTGGAAAACCATGGCGTGGTCAGATGAGTCACGATTTCATTTGTTACGAGCTGATGGTAGAGTTCGAGTGTGGCGCAGACCCCACGAAGCCATGGACCCAAACTGTCAGCAAGGCACTGTTCAAGCTGGTGGTGGCTGCATAATGGTGTGGGCTGTTTTTACATGGCATGAACTCGGTCCTCTGGTGCAACTGAACCGATCATTGACTGGATATGGTTATGTTCAGCTGCTTGCAGATCACTTGCAGCCATTCATGGACTTCACGTACCCACACAACGATGGGATTTTTATGGATGACAATGCGCCATGTCACCGGGCCAGAACTGTTCGCGATTGGTTTGAAGAACATTCCGGACAAATCCAGCGCATGATCTGGCCACCTAGATCGCCCGATATGAATACCATCGAGAATTTATGGGACATCATCGAAAGGTCCGTTTGTGCCCAAACTCCTGCGCAATCCACACTTTCACAATTATAGACGTCTATACAGACAGCATGGCTCAATATTCCTGCAGAGGACTTCGAACGACTTGTGGACTCCATGACACGTCGAGTTGTTGCACTTCGCCGGGCAAAAGGAGGACTGAAACGATATTAACAGTTATCCCATGACTTTTGTCACTTCAGTGCATATATATATGTATATATATATATATATATCTTATAATTAAATTTTATAACGAAATTACAGTCAAATTTTTAATATAATGTTGGAATCCAAGAAGGTACCCTTGTTTCAAAAATTATCAAATCAAATCATTTTATTGGATTAAATTATGTACAATTGTTTTTCAAGCATCTTACAGCATTCATTACAGAGTAAGTCATTTGTCTTTTGCTATGTAAACAACAAAAAAATAAAAATAAAATGTTATTATAAATAATGTATTTTTAAATTCTTATTCTGATTAAAATAAACTTGCAGTCACTTAGAAATAATTGTTAGGGTGGAAAGAGTTCTAATTATCTAAAATAATTGGTCATATTAAAATTCCGTTTGTGGTTGGTAAAATATTTTTTGAAGTTATTATAAATAATTATAAAAGTTATTATCTGCTATGTACGAAAGTATCAAGGAAACAATCCAGTATTCGATTATAAGGTCTATACTTTAGTAATATTTCTATTCATATTTTTAAATGAAATATCGGAAAAGAATTAAATCTTCAATGCAAGAAAAGTTTAAGTTCGAAGAGTCTATTTCAGAAAAGAATCAAAGCTTTTTATCTAAACTCAGATTAAAATTAATATTTCTAAACATTTATTCAACATTCTACATTAATTCCCAAACTCAGTTCAAAAATTTCTTTTCCCTGAAAATATCGTTTTCTTAGTTTTTCTGAAAGTTTTTTTATATGTTAAACTTCGAGCTTCGATAGTCAATTAACTCATATTACTATAGATGCCGTACGTATATTTGTTCATACATCATAATATGTACTATACATCTCTCTGATTTGGAATTCAGCTGTCTTGGAATTACCTGGAAAATATCACATCTTATATTTATTCCATAACATTACGCTTTCATTTAAACAAGTCACAGCTGAACATCACACATTTTTCTGTTTAATTTGCAAAACGAGTTAATTTAATCATTCAGTTTTTGCCAAAGTGATGGCAAGCCACTGGTACACATTTAACGGGAACTTGCTGCTTAAAGTCTACTATAATTTTATGAAAAATTAATTTTGGAAAATATGGTTATAATATATATATTTTTAAAAATAGAAACTTCATTTACAGGTAAAATATTTTAAATGATTTAAAAAAACAGTTTTTGGATGTAATATATGTGTAATATTCACTGCAACATATAAGTTATCGCAGGAAAATTCCAAATGTTAGCTTGATTTTTAATTAATTAAAGGTAAAAAATATTTACTAATATAAAATTACTAAATAATATTATGCCTATTACTAACAAATTAGCCATTAGGCTCTAATTTGTATCCGTATCCTGTATGAATTCAATCATGTTTACCGTAAATAAAGCTAGTTGAATTAATGACATAGATATTGTTAACAAACATAGGAACCTTTGCCTTTCATTTATTTTTTAGAAAATGTGGCATTTAATAATTATTTTATTTCATCCAGTCAAGCGCTGAAGGTTACATTTTTTTAAGATTTAATTTGTAATAATATTTGTAAGAATATAATTATATTTGTATAATGATTTTTTTTTTAATTTGAACATCTGTCAATATAGTTTTAACATGCTGATCAAAGCTAATTTTTTTCCTATTAACGTGCTTAAATTTTAAATAGTTAAATTAATGCTTAAATTTTAAATTTTATGATTAAATTTCATTGATTTGTCCAAATTATTTTGTTAAAATATATGATAAAAGTATTTGTTTCATTAAAAGTAGAAATTTAAATTTCTTTGTTAAAATACTAGTACCATCAAAAGCTAGTTTTTTTTATCTTTAACTTTATTTAAAAATTATGTTTGTGCGATAATATTTTGTGAAATTAGGGCGGGAAAACAACAAAATTTCGCTTAATTTTTAATAAATTATATTTTTAATTCGAAATTCGAAAAAAAAATCTTTCGAGGTGCATATTTCTTGTGTCCATGGTATACACATACCAAATTTGGCAGCTCTGGGTGGAACAATCTGGCCTGTAAGGCTCACTCAAGCACAAATTGTGCTTTATCATAACTACAGATTATTTAAACACAAAATCAAATTTTTCTCAAAATTCAACCAAAAATGAATTTTGTAGGAAAGGATTTTTGATACATAATAAACTTAATCGTTCTTTTTAATGAAGCAAAAAACACAAAAACAAAGTAACGTTAAAAACACCAAATAAAACAAAAATATATAAAATAAAACTACATAAGAATATACAACCAAAAATTGCAACGAACCACAAAATTAATTAAGAAAACAAAAAGACAAAGAACAAACCATATATATATATATATATATATAATTTTTTTCTAATGTTTTCAATTTTTATCATTTCTGATTTAAGTAAAGGGGTATCCGATAAAAAATTTTCAATCTGAAGGGCATTTGCCATTTCTATTGCTGTGTATTACATTTTTATGGATGGCATGGAAGAAAAATTTGATGATTTAAAAAATAAATAAGGAAAACATGACAGGAACAGTATTTGAATAATATTTGATGAACAATATTTCCAGTGGAAAAATGCAGTTTCTTTTGCATAAATTTTAAACATTCAAAATATTAATAAACATGAATGTGGTGCTGAAATAGTTCTGCATCTAAATTTATTAAGATTGCTTTTCATGTGGAATTAAATAGAATATTTTGCTGAAAGGAAGAAAAAAAGAACTACATTTATATGCTAAACCACTACGGCATAATATTAATTTTTGAATTGCTTGGGAAAAATGACTAAACTCTAGATAAACGAAGCTCAAAAATTCTCAAACCTGGGAAAATCTAGCCAGAAATAACTATTGTATCTTAATTGTTGTAGTGAAACATTTACTACTGTAAATTAAATAAAAACGATACCGTATTGGAACAAAATGTTATTTCCATGCAATTTTCAGAAAATATGCATCCTCAGGAAATTAATATAAAATCGCATACCTCGAATTTCTATTTGAAACATTATTTTCTTAGTTTATTCAGAAAATAGAATTGAGATATTTATTTTAAAATTACTATATTAAAGAGATATTCTGATGATTTCCTTAGAATGAAAATAGAAAAAATTCTGTTAAAACCTGACTTGTGATGCCAACTAACAGACGCCATCTGTTGGACAATCTTGGAAACTACAAAGGAAACTTATATGTTTTCTTTCGATTTCGTCTCAATTTAAGCTGTTATACGTAGGTTTCATTTTTTTTTTTTGTCTTTTCCTTTTATATTCTTTCTTCGTTTTTTTTTCTGTTCATTTTTTATTTCATTTTCTGAGAACATAGATCTAATGTTCATCATGGCAAAACGTAATAACTTTTCGTAATCTTTATGATTTTTTATTTCCGAACAAATAGTTTTATTTGCTGAAATGCTTTTTAATGTAAAAGATTTCAACAAATGATTTAAAACAGGCCTGCGCTTTTATTCATTTTTAAAACACCGGAGGAAAACGGAATTGTGTGTCTTCATGAATCTGATATAGAAATATTTAGATGCCTTTTTATAACCAGATCTTTTATTTGAAATTTTAATATAAAATTTATAAATTAAATCCATTTAAATGCATTTACTGATGTATATACTAATTAGGATATTTCTCCTTAATCATAGAAATATCACAAGAAGGCTTCAAATATTATCATCATTCTGTTAAAGTAATATCATGATAGTCATTCAAAGCAAATACATTTTAGCTATTCTGAAGTGTAGTTAAATTTGAAATAACATAATTGAAGAAATATTGTTATATGCCTTTATCTCTGTAAATATGCCTATTGTTTTGGATAGAGGAATGTTTGCAAATCATATCGAAATTTAAGAGATAGTAGTAATTAATTTAGAAAAAATTTGGACAATCACACGCTTTCCTTCAATTAATATAAAATATATAAACAAACAACATATAAATAAAATAGGATTGACTCAACATATTTATTTTAAAATTCAATTAAAGTCAATAATTGCTTTGCATTTGATATTATCAATCTATCTTTGACGCTTGTTAGATTTTTTTGACCCATCAGAAGCATGTGTGACTTGGCACTTAACAAAATACATTTTTTACAATGATGTAGAAATTTAAGAAATATTTAAAAAAAAAAAAATTGTATGATTGGAACAAGTACTGGTGGGAAGGTGTTGAAACTTGAAAAGATAATGTGAAGTTAAGAATGCAAAATACAGCAATGTGCTTTTGATTCTACTTTATATAATTCGGTATAAAAAATAAATGATTATTTAAACATATGTCTTGCTTATTTCTTTTTTATCTCATTTATAATCTGTATACATAGTATCGTCATACATTTTCTACAAATTGCCTAATATGGCCTAAGTAAGACTTATCAATGGCCTATGGTTTCATAAGAATTAATATATAGGAATACCTAATTAAATATATCCTTTTTGCTTAATATTTATTTTCTAAAGACTTTTAAAACTTATAATAAGGAGGCTAGATATTTGAGACACTTAATTATCAAAAATAATAATGGTACTATTTGAAGTTTAATCTTATATCATGTTAAACTTCTGCGTACGTTTTGGTAATAATTATTATGCAGCTTAATGACTATGCAGCTTATTCATTATTTTAACTTATTAAGGCGATGAAATTTCCAACATACTTTGAGAAATATTTATAACTAGGGCTTAATGTGTACAAGTACTTCGAGCTCACTAATCAATAATAAACTCTCTTAATTAGATTGTGCATCAGATGCAACTGGCGTATAATTGATTTTGGATCCATCGAATCTTCACGCAGTAGTGATTATTTTTGGATTCATTTAGTTAATATTAATCAATAAACTAAAGGCGCGAGAGCTTGGATATTCTTCCTAATTCACTCAAGACTTTTATTCACTTTAGATCATCACTTCGGGCTTTGTCTTCCGTCAAATCTGCGCAATATTGAACATCAGGATAAAATATTTCTACCATCAACAATAAAATGTTTGGCATTTCAAGAAAGTTTGGCAACGCTGTGTTGAAAATTAGATTAAGTGTTTTGTGTCATACTTATGAATTTGGAAACGCTTTGACGCAATATATTTTTACATAGAAATTGATAATTTAATTTCCTCTAATGACAGTATCTTTGAAATGTTATGATGTCTGTCAAAAACAGTTGGAAATATCAGATAATTTTGTCGATTCATTTATGGATGGTATGGGATATTATCTGGAGGTGAATCTAATGATAGTTATTAAATAAATATTTATGCCAGTTGAGATATATTTTACTTAAAACAAGTTTTGATTGATAAAATGATCAAAAAGGTAAGAAAGTGTATGGCTTATAAACTAAAATTTTAGTATAGAATAAATTATAAAAATAATATAAGATTCTTTGATAAATTTAAATCAGGTTTATGTATTTTAGCATTTGTGCCTTCTAAAACTAAAACTATACAGGAATAAACATATTGAATTGAGGTGACATAAAACATTCCTTTTAAAACTATTATTTTGTATGCAAAAGAGGTTTTATATATGTACCATCTTTGTATTTAACTAAATCTTTTACCGAGTAGATTGTAAAAGACTCAAAAAAAGCTAAATTTATTAAAAATCCACTTTTCTCTTGAAGCACATGTTACTTTTAGAGAACACTCTGGCCACTTTGATGCAGTTCATATGTTGTCCTATTTTTTCCCACAGTTTCTCCTAGATAATTATCTATAATTTTATTATTTATTATATAGTAGGTTTAGATGTCAAATAGATGAATGATATTCATACTAATTACGCCCTTTTTATTCTAAAATTACTTATCAATTCAAACAGAAAGGTTGAAATCTAATGGACTTTGCATTTCTTGACATAAGCACATATATAATACTAATCTTGACAAGATTTAGTGTAAATATTGGAAATATATAAATTCATTGATTCATTTTTTTATTTTCAAAATTAAATTATACTCAGAAAAAGTAAAAGCTTGCGGATCTTAGAACTCAGTAAAAAAACTTATTTATAAAAACCGAAATTAAATAAAGGAATGCATGATTTCAAACAAGTTATTAAAAGTCACAAACTATAGGATCTATATTAGCATCAAACTTATTAAAGTGGCAAAATTCATTCAGAATAAAATTATGCGAATTATTTATTAAAGAAAGAGATCAAACTGATATTTTCCTTTCTTGCATTCTTTGTTTCTTCTCGTCTACTTTTCCCTGCATGTTTTATATATATGTTTCAAGTGTTAATATATGTTATATAACGAATTATTAGTATCCTAAACATTTTATAGTGAATTAATTGATTTCAGTTTTATCACAGGCACCAGTCTAAACATTATATTTTAATTTTAAGATCAAGTTTCTTGAACGGTGCCTGGCAAGAACAGCAAATTCCATAAATAAGACTCATATAATGTCAAGTTCATGCGAAGATAAATATAGTTTCTGTACCGTATTTACATTTATGCAACCATTGTCGAAATTTTCGAGGTTATTTGTTTAGCCTATTAATATAAACCCAACGTCATACTATATGCATGCATCAAGATGTTAAATCAATAATTATTTTTATTGGGAAAAATAATATTTATGCTTTATATTTATTTAATGGAATTTTTTTTTTTCGTAAGAAAACTACTGAATCAATCTGTATATAAAGAAAAAAAAAATTAGTTTCACACATTCTACAGGCTTAAGATGTGATACTCTTGAAATTGAATTAAGTAGTTGCCATTGTTTCTGATACTTAACTTTTCTGATACTTAACTCAAAATCTAGAGTTAGGAATATTATGAAATGATTTCTCAGCCAGAAGAGCCAGAGCTTGTTTCAGGGCTCGCTGACCATAATCGGTGATCTGGGTGATTCTCTTGCCATGATTCGTTATAGTAGGTACATTAATAGGATCTAGAAGGAATAGCTCGGAATTATTTTGCTTGGATGGATCACTACTAAGGAGGAACCGTAACCATTTTGAGAATTTCCTTTAAGCATTACGGCTCCTCAGCAGTTAGAGTTAATTGAAATTGTCTCAGCAATTAGCTTATTGAAATTATTTCGGGGTTTAAAATGAAGCTTGAGTCACCTAAATGAGTGGAATTATTACAATGATTAAGACAGCGTTTTGTTGCATTTGGATGGAGTTTTCAACTATAAAATAAATTCATAAATTGTAAGGTATTTTAAATTAGTTGATAGTTTAAGAAGTACTTAAAATAAAACAGGCTTCCTGATTTAAAATTATTGCATTTTTTAAAGGATATATACATAATTTACACAAAAGTTTGGGGGATAGGACAATGAAGAAAACTGCATCAGCAGCATATTAAATTTGGCTTAAACAGAAATTAAATTTCCCATATTTATAATTTCTCTTCATCCTTAATCATTTAACTTTCAAACGTACCATTGACGTTTGATTGATCTGACAATAGAGTTAATATTTTTCACAAATAGAGTTCTCAATTAAGAGTCGGTGTTATTGTAGCCTAGTAAGAAGATTGTGGTATTAGAAATGAAATATATTTGTTTTAAATCTAATTTTCCCCAGAACTGTCGTATAAACGACTTGAATGTACGTAAAATGTGTTTTAGTTTGCCGATAAGGTGGACGAGTTTTGCAAGGAACCATTGATTTAGATTCTGTGTCATCATCTGGCAAAGGCTCAGAATTGTTAGATCTTGAATCCACCTTAATGTTGCTTCAAATATTGATGTAAATGCGCCCAAATTTATTTGTAGTTTTAAATGTTCTCCACTATTTTTCCAAATTTATTAAAATTTCTAGAAATTGACAAGAACATTTTTTTTCAAATAACAGATATTATCACATTCATTTTGTTTAAAACATTATAAAAAATAAATAAGAAATATTATTCTGAAAGACTGAATAATCGTAAAAAGAAACTGGTCCCCAACATGCAAATAATTAAATATTATTTCAATAGTTTTTTTTTCTCAAGATATAAAAGGTCTTGAAGAAAATTTTCATAATATATAACATTTAAAAAAATTCTTAGGCAGTATGAGTTCTCTATAGCTAATCTGATATTCTGATATTTATTTTGAGATTATTTTATGACATTATTTATTAAAGACGAAATTACAAATATCTAAAATTTCAATTACTATATGTGGGCTCTATATATGACTTTAAATACATTAATTTTACCTTTTACCATACAATTCCATGAATTTCTAATGTAATAAAATAGTATTGAATAAAAAACGTATCATACGATGAAAATTAATGTTAAATTTTTTTACCTCGTAATTTTTTTATTATTAAATTATGCATTGCTTCCTGTTTTCTAAATTCCCGTAAAATTTTGCTTCTTCTTTTATTAAAATTTATTCACCAGTTGATCAAAAATATTTTATATAACTTTAACATCACATTATCACAAGCGTAAAAAATTAAAAGAAAAAAAATATGTAGGCATAATTAAATAATCAAAATCACAAAAACCACATTTAATTAGACAAAAACGGTATGTCATGCATCATATATAGCTTAAAGTGTTGTATATGATATATGCCAGATGAGGATGCGATGAAAAATACAACATGCTTGATACTGAAAACGACGCTTAATTTCACAATATAACGAAGCACAAATGGCAAAAACAGCCAAAAATTGTTTTTGCTT
Source organism: Argiope trifasciata (assembly GCA_026543055.1). Classification (NCBI taxonomy): domain Eukaryota; kingdom Metazoa; phylum Arthropoda; class Arachnida; order Araneae; family Araneidae; genus Argiope; species Argiope trifasciata. The sequence goes on from JAPMOQ010035588.1 coordinate 1,030,237, forward strand.
TTTGCACAAAGATAGTATATGTGAAGATCATTATTACATATACTAGCAGAAAATTGCAATTTATCAATAATTACACTATAAAGGAGCTCATTTTTCTCAACTTACTTTCTTTGTAATAGTTTCCGTGTCATGAGTGTTGTAGCAAGAATTAGGAACTGAAATACTAATGAATAAATCACCATAATTCTTCTCTTTCTAAAACTTTCAATTTTGTAACCAAACTTACCAAATAGATTCTAATTTGTCACCAAAGAAAGAAATTCTTCACCCGGCAATCCATTACAATATCTAAAAATCTCTCTTCCTTATTATAAGACGAACGAAATAAGGAAAGCATATTTATCACCTACAGCTACAGGTTAATAATTATATTTTCAGTATTAAGTATGTGAATTGAAAATTTAACAAAGAGTACAATAAGAAATGAAGGAATTTAAAATTAATTTATTTTATTTTTTACATGTAAAAAATTTTCAAAAAATAAGTAATAAACATTGCAATTAATTTTAATATTTAATTATAAATGGAAAAAAACGGAAACTCTTTTCGAGATGAAAAGGAATAAAGCTAAAGATAAAGAAACATGACATCATATACTCTACTTACTATGTATGAATAATATGATCTTATACTAGAAAAGTCAATAGCTACTGAAATAGGAGAGATTTAGATATGATATTTGGGTACTTAAAAAATAATAATAGTGAAGGAAATATGATAAATTCATGCTTATGAGATCTAGTTAATAGGACATTAAACAAAAGAAAGTTCATTTAAATCATAAGATTTTCCTTTATTCAAAGCATTGGTAATAAACATAGTCCTCAAGTTACGAACATGTATCAAAATCCTTTTGTGTTTGGAGTAAGGTTTCAAAGGCGAAAGCTAATGGCGTCTAGGAATTAGTTTCAAGTACAATTATTTCACAGATGAATGAATATATCTTGATGAATGCGAATCCATCAAATCACAGTCCAAAGAAGTACTTCTCAGCTTGTTAATGAATATCTGAGATGAAAGGCTTTGACATTTCAATCAAATCAAAACGTCGACCATCATTAAATACTTCCGTGTGATTGGAGAAGGTGTTACAGCAGAAGTTTCTAAATTGATGCCAGATAAAGGTTATAAGTTAATCTCTTTGCTGATAAATTTCGCTTCACGGAAAGGTTTGACAGAAAATTCATTTCCGCATTAGTGGGTCTGCAAGTTACTAAGAAATAATGACATATATCTAACAGGGGAGACTAAAGTATAGCTTAGATATTACATTGTTACATAAACTTGTGTTATAAATAACTTATTTAGTATGGGAATTGAGAATTAAAGTAAATTTTGAAATATCAAATTTTTAAACGAAAATTGAGAAAACAGCATTTCTAAAATTTTTTTTAATTATATGTCAGAAAACATTTTGGGCGTTACGCTTTAAATTAGAAAGTAATTTTACTAAATATGGAGTAAATTTTGAGTGTTTTAAGTTGAAAGATGTTATACTCTATGATAACATAACAATCCGTCCATTATTTAATTTAATATTATTCAGGGGCTCAACAAGAGGTGAGGTGTTTGGAGCTCTGTAACGTCTTATGTACTGGAATAAATATAACAAAATTTGGCCACTATACACATTAAAGAATGTGGTTTAGATATGACAATGAAAAATTAGTAACGAAAAATGCCGATAGGGAAAATTATGACGCTATGATCACAAACTTAATCATGTAATTTAAGTATATGAATACTTTGTAACACGGTTCGAAGATAAAATGCAGGATTGCAGGAATTCAAATAATTGTGCAAGAATTCGCTCATTCATGGCTTTGTCACTATCTTAATGTGCTTTATTAGTGAAGTTGTTTTTTCAGGGGGATGAAAATGCTAGTGCTGCTCTCCGTGAATACTCGCGGTTAAAACAGTTATGAAAACAACCATGACTAATTTATGAAGAATATTAGAATGAAAGGAATTCTCTGTGTGCAACCAGACTGAAGACGTAAAAGTTTCTTCAGACTGAAGAAACTTTTAAGTCTTCAGTCTTTCGTCTACTGTTACGTCTTTTCAGACTTCCTATTCACATTTTTCAATAAGTTTCAGCGAAGTTCAAGTATCTATTTAAATAAAAAGAACGTGTTTATTCAAAAAAAAATCCTTTCATAAAATTGAATGTCCCTTGGAGATAAAATATTGGAAAAATATGAATAAAAAATAAACCAAACACTTATCTTTTAAAATTCTTTACAATAACCGATGGATTTCTCATTAACTTATAAAACTGGATACGAAAAGTAGGCATCTTAAATATGCAATAGTTTCAAAACAATTTCTAAAATGCGCCTCATCAACAATGCATACTTACTTTTCTAAACAGCGTTATTATTCAAAAAAACCTATTTTAAGCAATCTATTCTTCAATGAATTCAGTTTTTTTCGTGGCATTATTCATACTATTCTCTTGGATATCATCATATTCATTTATTCGAAGATTACTTATGAAGTATTTTTTCCTTACTGATAGTGTAATGTCCTTTTTCCAAAAGGTTTCTTGAAATTATTGAAAAAAATTATGCCTGAAATTTTTAAAGAACGCCATAAAATGTATTTTAAGGAAAAATTTTAGAAGTATAAAAAGTATTGTAAAGAAAATTGTAAAAAGCCGACAATTATAACTGGATATTGATATTATGCAATATGCTTTATTATCCAAGGCTTTTATTTCATTCATATATATGCAACATATGTTGGGTATTAAAATCTCAATTGTAGAATTATATAATATATTAATTTTATAATCAAATGGTTCAATGAATCAAATATTCTTGATTAGGAGTAGTGCGTCTTCCCGAGAAAATGAAAACGAGACTTAGTCAATTTGTCTCATTTTTCTTTCTTTATTTACTTTGCCAGGGATTCATTCATTGAGAATTCCCTTCTCTCTTATAAAAAATATTGTATCGAAAGTGCATCCTTTTGCAATGTGATGTTATGGACAGGATTTGAAGCCTTTAAAAAATCTTTTTCTATGTCAAATAGTTTTGATTGGTTGTTTTAATTATTTATACATATGTATCGAAGTGCGTTATTTGAAATAACTTTTTGCTATCGTTGAAACTCAAGAATAATCTAGAATAATAAAACTCAGGAATCATGAAAATGAATTTGTTAATGGTATTTAAATTGTGAAATTATGGATACATTATTTATAGAAAATCAAAGCAATCCACAAAAAATATAAATAATACCACATGCCAAAGAATAACATTGCAATATTTTCCAGCTAATTTATTATGAATTAATATTTAATTTTGTAAAAGTTTTCTGTTTAAATTCTTCACCCTAAAATATGAAATTATTAAACATTGTTTATTAAAATATTGAACTTGTTAAATTTTTCCACTTACATAATATAGCACAATTTTATTAAAATATATTTAAAATGAAATAAAAGCAAAAGAATTCGTTTGCTGTGAAATTCGTAGGAGAATATAGACAGAAATAATAGCATAATTTAAATGATAGTAAATTTAGATAAAATGCATTATTTAATTTTCTAAGGTAGCGTTAAGGAATGTTGAATTTTATAAAAAACAAATTAGAGATTCCAGAAGATTGTAACTATGCTTAAAATGATGTCAAACCCGAAATTTAACTCAAAATCTTATGAAATAAACATGCAAATGGGACCGGCAGGCTGAAATAGGTTCAAAGCGTTTTCCTTCTTATTTGGGAGACCCTAGTTCATGATCTTTCATGTTTTTTTGTGTGTGTCTGTGAGGTGTGCGAATATGTAAAAGGGGGCAATGCAAGCTAGTACAAAGCATGAAATGGCTAGGTCGTACTAGGGACTCAAGCTGGCATTTATGAGAGAACAAGAGACACTCATGAGCTTAAATCAATGAAGATAACTGTCAGTAGTCTTAAAATGTGTGATAAATCACAATGCATTTATATATACAAGAAGTATATTCTTTTAAAGACAATGTTCAAGATTCAAAACATTCATGCATAACATACCCCATTTAAAATCTCATTAATTTGAAACGAAGAGCTCACGAATATCCTTACATGTATTTCAACACTCAAAATAATAAGATTTTTTTTGACAAATTTGAAAATCCAAGATTTATAAAACAACGGATGATTGAAAAAAAAATTAATTTGTACAGATGAAGCCCATTATATGATGAGACGGAGAATCTTCTTAGTTAAAACATCTTAGTTAAAAAAAATTAATGGGTCTCTTAAAAAATGAATGACGAATTCTGCTTTAGATTCACAAAAACATTAAGTAGAAAAACTCCTACTGATTAGTTCTTGTACCTTTCTAATGAAAAAAGACGCAGCCAAACAGTCAATGAAGTCTTATTTGCTTATAGGTACTTTAGAAGCACTGGGTAAGAATATTTTTATTTCATGTACGAATAGTGAATAACATAAATGTTTTCTATAAAAATATAAATGATATCTACTGGCTATTAGTGATTCATTAAGAAAAACGTTAAAGAAAAATTGTCAGAAAAAAGGTAAATTAAAAAAAATATTCACGTTATTGCACAATTTCAAAATTATTGAACTTTTCTTTGGACATTCACTTTATAGTGACATATGAAAAGCCAGCTCTTCTAACTTTTTTTTATTATAAAAAAAATTAATTATGATGGAAGAAATGCTATGTATTTAAAAGGTGTTAATGATAATATTAATAAATTTATAATCTTGTAGTATTGATATTTATTAAAATAAATCATCTTTTAAATACTTGATTTTCTCTCAGAATTGGATTTGAAAGTCCTATCTATCCTTTATTACTTTTTACATTCTTTTCAAGTTTTGAAAAAATATAAAGGGCTTATTTAATTCAATCAATTTTAAATTTATGTGAAAAGATATATTGAAACCAACAGTTCCTTTTATTAATGCCATCTCTTGGCAATGATAGTAAATCATTTTTATTCACAAAAACCCTTAAGAAAAATGAAGTCAGAAATTAAAATTGTTTTACAGAAATGTAAATCTTTATTTGTTACGACATTTCTTAGCATTAAATTATTGAATGATTTTGCTAAGAAATTTTTACCCCTTTAAAAAGGAATATTTTGGGAAAATTTTGAATAAAGCCAGAAAATTTCGTAATTAATTGTTTCTAATAAATACCACTTACTGTTTTGAAACAATAATAATTCATGTCATTTATCATTTCTGCAATTAGTAGATGTAAAATATTAAAAAAATCAGCTAATCCATAAATGTTAAAATATGCATAAAATATATATAAATCAGCCATTGCATTTATTTTATTAATTATATTCAGTATTCACTTTAGATTCCTTATAGGAAGAAAAATCAGTATTCCTTACAGATTGTTTATTTAGAACCGGTTTAAGATGATTAATAATTTATATTAATTGAGACAAATAAAAATGTATACAAAATAAAAATATATAAATATATATGCAAATAAAAATATTATACTTTAAAAATTTATGTTCTAACATGATAACTTGGAATTTGCAATCGTAGTTCCCATTTATGCCTCTAAAAACACCTAAACGAAATTGACAGTTGTTTTTGCACTGTAGAAATACTTATTGACCATTTTTTTATTTCTTTTAGGAAACTCTGTCGACACATGTATTCATGAAATCTGTTGTGAATAAGTATTATGTAGAACTTCACTCTGTTGGTAGCCCAACCTGTGCTGTTAGATATCTCTGCTTATCTAAATTCCATTGATTAAATATAGAGTTTCAATCGCATTTTTCATAAATTGAATGTTTAAGTTTTGACATGACTTTTCTGCAGCAACAAACAACCGAATAAGAAAATAGTATTTTTTTTATTGCTGATCGACAAATACTCGTGTTCTGAAAGCAATTTCGGAAACGAAACTTATATACGTCCGACTGTTTTACACTAAGTGCAAAGTTGTGTCGTAGTCTATACGAGGAAATAAAGAAACGTTATCGTGCGTAAGGCATTTGCAATTTTACACGAGAATTTAAAAATAATACCTTTAAAAAGAATCGCTTTCCAAGTTTTACTTCCAAATATATTCACAGACGAAACAAGGATAAAGGATACGTTCAATAAAATAGCTTGTTTGTGCGAGAATACGAAATTTCATTTTGTTTGTTTGCTTTTTCTGAACTGTTCTGTTTCTTGTACAGTCAGATCATCAGGATGGAGTTGCGCTTGAATTAAAATGTAATTTCGAATTCTCGTTCGAACCCTGGATCTGGA
>JAPMOQ010035601.1:0-11386 GCA_026543055.1 Argiope trifasciata
CTTGGTCTTAAAGCAAACATCTTAAAACCTCAGTGATTCATCAATTTCTTTTATCCTCGCTTCTCAATCCAAGAAGATTGAACAGAGTGCTGACAGGCCAGCAACTTTTCTGCTCATGCATTATCTGAAGAATGAAAGAAAAAAAAAATTGTCAAGCTCAAATACTTTTTTCTTTAAAAAAATACGGCTAGGCAGAAAGCGAAAGTGGATACATACACTTTTATGTCATTATTCATCCAATGGAGATGAGGGTATTGTAAAAATAGTGCACCCTCTTGAGTTTCGATGTCTCTTTCAGAGCGTCGGTCTTTTGTCAGTTGACGTGACTCATTCTGATGGATATGGATGCTGACACAATAGGCCGCCTGGAGGAGTTTTTGGTATTCTTTTTATTTCCACGTATTCAAAATATATAAAAAGAAAGTATTGTAATGGTTTTTTAAAAAAAATCAAGCTCGAGATTTTGATGGAGCCTCACATTTCAAACCGTCCAACATTAAAAGGATTTTTTTTTTTTTCTGAATTATGCTTTTTTAATTTTTTTCCAATCTTTGAAAATAGAGTGAGTTAAAACGATGATTTTTTTTTTCAACCGAAATGTTAATATCTGTCAAATTTTGGATTAAGTTAGTCAATGGGAAATGTATTACTCCTTCAAAGTGCAAGAAATCTGGATACCTGAAGGCAGTTTTTCCCAAAGTATAGTATGCGTCAGCAATCGACCACAACAAATCCTGTCGATACTGCTACGTTCAGTGGTGGCAGGGTGGTCGGCTGTATGCAAGAAGAAGAAGAAGTATATAGAAGAAGAAGTATATATATAGAAGTATAAGAATATATAGTAGAAGTATATATAGAAGAAGGGTACAATCAGTGGTGGATTTCTGCACAGACGGTGGAGGCGGTCACCTCATATCTCGAGATTTATAGAGAGCTCAAAATCTACTTGGATCATAGTGTTAAGCCGTAGGTAAATTTAATTGTTCATGTCTCCCCTTTGGTATGATACACAGAATTTTTACTTTTTCTTTGAAAAAAAGTGTTCATTCACTGATAAAAATGTTAATGAAAAAGTAAAGTGTTAAGCAAAATTCTTGGAGAATCAAAACGCTGCGTCTGCAGATTTTCTGAATTTTTTTGAGTTCAGAATACTTTCTCATCGCCTCTCTTTCCTATTCACACATTATAGCATATTTACCAGTGTTTGGATAAATAATCTTGATATAAAAATACTATTTCCTTAAAAATCATGAAGAATGAAAGTCGCTAAAGAACTCAATGAATGTTGCTTTCAATTCATTGATGTACAAAATTCATTGTTGTAGAAATAATAAAAAAATGACTTAGTGTATAAAATGCATAATTAAAGGCATAATTGTACGACAAAAGGCATAATTGTACAAATAAAAAATTATTACTATAAGTAAGTTAGGAATTGCTTTTCAATACATAACGATAACACAAAATAAATATTTTTTAGACAAAGAGACTCATCTAGAATGTCATGCAGTGTTTCTGAACTGTTATGTTCAATCAGCTCGAGTGGTCTCATCAAAACTTTCTCACTTACTCCCTAATAAATTTGTCTCGCCAGAGAATACCTTGCAAACTATTGGTATGCAATAATTACGAAATATTCATTTTAATTTAGCATTTTTACTAAAATTATCGCGTCATCCTGGCGAGTTTTTCGGTGATTAATCCCTAATATCTCATTAACAATATCCGAAAATAAAATTTGTACTTTAGAACACGTTTTTTCTTAATAGAAAGGGAAAAAAGAACTGGCACAAAATTGCACTTGTAGTTACAAAATCGCATGCTTAACCTGAAGTTTTTGTCATTGCGTTTTTTAATTATCCTGTTTACATGTTTCTGAAAGTGCAGATTGATAGACAACCAACCATTTTTGGATGTGGCTTAAAATTTGATAGATATCTACACTATAGATGTTAATGTACCGAATCTTGTTTATGTGTCTCTCTTCGTTTTAGTTATCGTGTTGAATTATATTCGAATAGCCGGACAGACAGACTTTCTTTGAATAGATTTTACTCAAGGTTTTGTAGAAATTTGTAAAAACTGTACACCTAATTTTATCCGTCTAGCTCAAAGAGTTTTTGAGTTAACTTTGTCAGAAACAGACAGACGGCCTTTTCCAAAAAATGTGTCTTTTAAACTTAGGGAGCTCGTCAAATCTCGATTACAAATTTTTTTAACTATTACTATGCTTTTTTTTTCTCTATATAGATGCAATTCCAAAAATGGCTTTTTTCGAACACGAAAAAGCCTAAAATACTTGAAAATTCATAAGAATATTGAGGTCAATGATCGCAATACTTCTTTTTCTATACGTTGTTCATGTGAAAATAACTATAAAATTTTATCAGAGGTTTAAAAATTAGAAAACTCTAATTTTGAATTCTTTATCTTAGTATTGTATCCTTAATCTAACACACATTTTGATCAGATATATTATTGATGTTTAAAATCTTGTTTCGAAAACAAACCATAGAACACTTAAATGTTTTATTGTAATTAAATGAGAAATTAATTAATACCAAAATTCAAATGAAGAAATATTTGTCTCAAAAAATAATGTTTCCTAAACTCAAGGTTGAATATAATTTATGTCTGAATATTTTGAAGAAACAAAAATCTAAAGCTTATTTAATTCTCATTATTATTATTTTTACTGATTTATTCTGAAATTAAAATATTATTAGATACATATCTTACAAGTTCATGGATAGGTTATTTTTATTTTGACACTACAAAAAAATCAAATCCATCTTAAGCTTTTTTACCATGAATGATAGTTATACTCTGCGATATTTCTGATTTTATGTGGTCTGTTACAAAAAGAAAGTATTTAACGTCCATAAAACTTTCTACTGGGTTTTATGAGATTATTTGAAGTTCACCCCAATAAAACGTTATAAATACTGCAATCTATAAAATGTTTGATCGCTTTTCCTTTTTTTTTTCCCTCCTTAATTTCTTTGTAGAACTTATGATCTAGATTTAACCTTAGATAATAAATTCATGCATTAAGATATTAGGCTAAATCTATCATTTGATGCTTCTCATATTTTAAGTATTTAATTAGTTAAGCGAACTTACCATAAACCGCCTCAAATTGTGCTTGATTGATTATCCAATCCAAATTACATTATAACGGGTATAAAAAGCATTTTTTTAAAATTTTGTAATTAGTTGCCTTCGACAGCCAACTGGTTCACTTGCAAACTTGTATTTCAATTAAATATTATACGCATAGCTCGATGCTCATGATTTTCTTAATACGGTATAAAGCATTAAATTGTGATAAATAAAGCATTAGAACCTCCTTAACTTAATTAAGTTCCACACCATTATGATGCTATTAAAAGTGTAACTGTCCAGGTAATCCATTATCTAATTGCACGAAATCTTTCACATTTAGTACATTTCTAGAAATAGAAATTTATGTAACTGTTTAGAAATTTATATAACTTTTCGGGAATTCAAATTTAAATGATATCAATTTAATGCCAATTCAAGTTGTTTTCCTTTTATTCGACAGCAACTGAATTTCCCTTCATTGAAATGTCGATAAATTTCTAGATCTTAATGATATTGAACTTGAATTTTTATATAAGTCGCTCTATATACCAGGTTTGAAAGTGTAAAACAAAAAATATCTTTCAGTTTTAATTCTTCATGCAAACCGCTCAGGAAATAAGCAGAATCTTTCTTTTTTTTTTTTAGCTTGCAGCAGCTGAAGAAACACGAATAAATAATTGGCGTAATAATGAAAACTGCATTGATATTATTGTAACAACTAGCTGGTACAGGCGCGTTGCTGCCGCAGAAGAAATAATTTCGAAAATATCGTTTGGAAATTGAAATAATTATCTTGTTAATTAAAAATCATAGGAAGAATGATAGTCATTTTCTTGTCGGCAATGAATACATTCATTGAAATTGAAGGATATATAAAGGAGAAGTACAAATAATATTTATTCTATTTTTATTATTCTATTCGACAAACAAATATCTTTTTTTATATATTTGATCTGAGCATTCTTTTAGAATTGTAAAGCTTGGTGTTCTTTCAGAATGGTTTTGAAAGAAACTATTTATTGTATCTCGTGATTCCTTTAATATTCGTTCAGAATTCTCAAGTTTAATGTTAGAAAATGTAATTAAAATATTTTCTTTCAAAATTGATTAAACATGGAAAATATATTTATACCATAAAATCGTTAATATGATTGAAAAAGTTATTTTTTGAAAACTAAGATGGTGAAAAATTATTTGTACTATATTTTTGGAAGTTACTGCAAAATTTTATTGTTTAGTTAAAGTTTAAAACCTATAGGATTGGTTCCCCTAAAACTTTCTTGACCTCTCTCTAATAAAACTATTAGCTCAGAGAAAAATTTACATTGTATTTACGTACAATACCTACTAAATCGTCTAGCTTGAATTTAGCATTTTTACCGAATCTGCTGTCTCCTTAGCGAGTTATTTGTTGGTTGATCAATGGTTAATATATGCGGTAAATAGATCTGAAATTTTTTTTATACTTTAGATAATTTATAATGCCTATAATCTTCCCGTAAGTGTAAGTAATATGTTGTCGAATTTTTATCGGAATCGGATGAGCGGTAAGGCAGAGCTTAAGAGACATACAGACAAACATTTATTAATCCATGGTTAATCGATGAGACAAATAGATCCAAAAATATTTTTTATACATTGGGTAATTTTACTATACCTATAACCATCCCGTAACTGTAAGTAATAAGTACTCGAAGTTTTAACTGGAATCGGATGAGCGGTACGGCAGAGCATAAGAGCCTGCAGACAAACATTCATTTTTATTTATCTAGTTAGATAATAAGTACAGACGAAAATTATACCATAAATAAAATTTAAAAACATCAAAATTCAAAAAAAAAATTGCATGACAAATTTGTATAATTAAAGAGCAATATTTTGGATTTTAGAGGTAGAATGAGCATCATTTTTGCGCAATAAAGTTTTTGGAAATTATCGCTTAATTTTTATTTAATTAAAATAGAGATTAACCCTTGAAATCCGCGAATTACTTATACTTGTTCCAGGACTCCGAACTGAACAAACCCAGAGAACCTTTTCTTAATAAAACATAAGGAAAATCGCATTTTTACATTAGACAATATTAGCTGCTAAGGAGCAAAATGTATAAAATATGAAGTCATAGTTTTCACATAAATAATATACTTAATATTCTACATTTAAAATTATTTAAAGCATGAAGTTTTAAAATTACATTTATTAATAACAAGAAAATATGATTATAATAATATTAATTTGAAATTATTATTCATTAATAACTAGGAAAAGCATATTATTTGAGTTGAAATAAAATTTACTTGCGATTGGATAGTAAAATTTACCTTCTAAGCAATCCAATACTCAAAAACGATCTATCGAGCTTCAGAAACCTGGACATTCAATTTTGTGGATAAAAAGATGGAAGAAATTACCAAAACACAAATGACCAACTTCCAAATGATCTTGAAGTTGGTGTTTTCGTATTGTAAAATCAAATTAAGTCAACGTGCGTTTTCCTGGGTTAAATTTAAAAAAAATAATAATAAATAAATAAATAAACCCACAACGAGCCCATTTCTACCCTCTAGCTTATATTTGTACTAAATTAATTTACTTTATAGCAAACCATCTGTAAAATATCAACATATAGAATTCTCATCGATTATTAATAAAGATGTGTATATAATAATCAGCTTCATAATTATTTGCTTGTTATATTCTGTTTTATTTCCATAAACATACAAATTACTAAAGTATTTAGGTTTAAGAAAGCAAGTTCAAAGTACAAAACGATTTAAGCCCTCTTTTACAGTTACATTCCTGAACTACTCCCACCCTTAAATACTCAACATTTCTGGGGATGAATATTTTTGGATTTCAAAGTGTTTATGTGAAGTTCGATTTCAGTTGAAACTTGAAACCCAACAATGCGGATCTAGTTTGGATGGATTAGATTTGTGGATTCTTTTTTTGGCGCAAGAGCCAATTCTGGCCATACTGCGCCAGCGGATCTGGTTTGGGCGGTGCTAACTGGAACAGATATCGTAATTTTAACTATACAATAAATCCATCGCCATAAATAAGATCATTGCCATTATAATAACTTTATTCTTCTTGTAAACTGAACCATTATTTGGATTATCTTGTCACAATATCGTTCCTATTTCTGATGTCTTTCTGACACAATCAATAAAACATGCTCAGTATTTCCTTTGTCAAAAGATTAGTAGCGGTCTTCAGTTTTTTTGAACTTCCAGAACTTTATATTCAGAGTAAATGCCATCATTTATATTCTTGACGTGGAATGGAGTTCTAGAAATCTATTGTCCGTTCCATTAAGGTCACATATAAAAAATATTGTCGAAAAATGGTTGTTAAAAACAATTGTTCCAACCAGGTTGATCTGCATTATTGATATCATTTGCGAAACACCTATAATTACCCATCCTTCTGATGGGAAAAGCGGGTGACACATAAACCACGCCCCTCTACATCCCTTTCCCAGAATTACTTCAATATAAACATTAAAAAAAAGACTGGGAAAATTTATCTTTCAATTAGTTCCCCCAACTTTCTATTGTTAAATAATATCTAAGTATGCCAAAGGAAGCTGTAGGGTCAATAAACTACAAGAGGACAACCACCCCAAGAACATTTTAAGCACCCCCCAAAGGGCGGTGTTTAGAGGTACATAAAAGTTAATTCAGGCACTCTTTAGATCAACAGGTCAACCCTGAAACATTATCACAAAAGACAATCCCTCAAAACAAGACGTGACGTTTCCGTTGCAAGAACATAAGAATTCTGGACACAAAATTCGAATCTGGGAAGTTATCATCAACGGGCCAATGACCGTGGATTAAATCCCAGTAATTAGAGAGGAAACTATCTGCAGTTTTTAATATCAAAGAATGGTCCCGAAAAATCTTGTGTCAGGTCTGAAAAGCGGAAAGGGGCCCCGTTTGGGGACCCAAACACAAGTTTTTTTTCACTCGCATCCTGTTCACTGTTTTTTGCCCCTTCCTTTTCTTTTCTTATAACCACTAAATTAATATTTTACGGCAGTAAGCCTTTTATTTTTCTTTTCGAGGTCAGGTTTATGAAGCGTTAAAAAATGCAGTTATTCGGGGGGGAAACATCGGTGACCCCCCATGAACTGATGGAACAAAGGAAAGAGTTGGGTACATACAAAAAAATGCCACCTAAAGCGCACGTGTGCATGTGATATATATAAGTATATATCAGTGAAAGCAAATAATTTATAGGTTTTTAAAAAACTCTTTCATACAATAAAAATCTTTTATCCTTTCTTCTGATAATGATAGACTTCAAAACTGTTTACAAAATTGAAACAAAATTCAAAAAGAAATTATAAAGTATAATTATACCTTTCATAAAAATAACTCTCTTTGGCGATCAATTTGATTGGGCGCCAAATTATTGACATTTTGGGCTGTTAAGGAACTAATATAGATTTAAAAAAATATTTTACCTTTTTATTTAATAAGACTAAAAAAACATAAATTAAGTAGACTACTAGTTAAAATATATATGTATTTCTATACTTATAATAAAGCTCAATGTGTGCGTGTGTGTGTGTTGGCGCTCTACAGGCCAGACCGTTGGACCTACAGCTACCAAATTTGGTACATGCATACCTTGGACGTCCGGAATGTGCACCTCGGAGCCCTTTTTTCGAATTTTTTATTAGAATTTGAATTAATTAAAATTTAAGCGAAATTTCGACGTTTTTCCGCTATAACTTCCGAAAATATGATCGTATAAACATGGTTTTTACATCAATTTAAAGATTAAAAAATTAGCCTTCTAATGATATCAGTGTTTCAATGTATAACTTAAGCTTCTATTTTTAACGAATTTTTAAAGAAATAGTTTAACGTTTTTTTTATCGCGTGACTGGATAAAAATGAAAGAAATCAATGACGGAAGTTCAAAAAAAAAAACTATCATCGTAAATCAAATCTAAAGAAATACAACTTTTAGCACGTGACTGGATAAAATAAAATAAAAATAAAATGTGATATTTTCTTTAAAAAATAAATGCAAAGCAAAGGTTTCTATAATCGTTTGCAATATCTGTATCATTAACTCAATACTTTTTCCCTTTCTCGCTTTCTTTAAAAAATATTTAATGTTTTGGCAACATCAACGAAAAAAACATTTTTAATATTTTGGAAGCATAACTGATAGTTGAAACTGACTGATTTATAAAATTAAAGAATATTATTAGGAAAAGGTGTACTTTTAGAGCTTTCCGTCCATCATCTTAAAGAAAATACTAATTTCAGGCCAATCAATGCCCGGAATTACTTCAAGGCTAATGAATATGTGATTTAATTGAAAATTTTAGAACGCTTTACTCATGGCTAACCAGCTGGTCACCAAAGGCGGCTAGTATGAAATAAAATCAGAAGTGAATACAATACAATTAATAATTAGTAAAAAACGCGCAATTGAAATGTTTTCATGCATGAGTTTAAATTTAAACATAGCATTTATAAACATTAGCACAAATAGAGTATTAAAATGAATTAAAATAAAAGCAAAAATTGTAGGCAGATAAAATTGATATCATTAAACATTTAATTTTTTGAGTCTTAAGATTATTTTCGATTGTTGTTGTAAGATAATGATTTTGGAAAATATGAACATCAATTTCTGTAGACAAATCATAACATTTACTTATCTACCGGCGTTTAAGCCTATTTTTCAGATGGATCAAACCTTCTGTTTGAAATCGTTGTTTCATTTTATATCTCATTTTCTTTTGGCTGAATGTTCTTTTTGGTGGTGGTGGGTCTAATGCTATTTGGTCATGCCAAGCCCAAATGAGCGGAGCTCTTTCGAATTAAGTCAGAGGTGTGCGCCTTTCGTTGTTAACGAGCACCGTTAAGGTGAAAGCATGACTTTGCTCGAACACACAATTTTCAGGGGGTGGTCGAACTCATTCATCCATTTCCAAGTCAGAATTTAGATCCAAATCAGAGACCGACTCATCGCTGATTCAGTACCCCGAGAGGTATAGTTTTGTTATGGGAACTTGGAGGACTTTGAGTCACGACCTATTTAACCTCCCCCAACTGCCATTAGCCAACACGGCGGTCTTTTGGCCGAGAACAGAACTCGCTACCTTTCGATTGTGAGACTGGCTCTTTACCAACCAGGCTACCGTGGCCCTCTTTTTTGGTGACACAGAGAACCCACACCAGATTATTTCTATTAATATTTTTTCAGGTACACTAGAAGCAAGACGAATAAGAGCATGAGAATTTACGTCCCTTCAGGGTGGTGGAGGAATAGAGCATAAGGATTGATATTCTAATGAATATCTAAATCAAACAAGCGTATATGAAAATGCAAAAACTGAAAAACTCTTAAAATTAAACTTTAGTTATAATTTTTAGTAAGTAAATTTTCCTAAATGTCTGATTTTAAACGGAACCAATTCGAAGAAAGAAACTTACAAAATCATGCTCGATTCTCTTCATTATAAAAGGATGAAAATTCACTTTTTTTTGGAAGGGGCGGGGGTTAGTTTTGACAAATTAGGGAGAAAGGCCATCCCTCTTTTTCTATATATTAATCCTCTCTTTATCACATGGCCAGTTTTATCAATGCGTGAGGATGATGTAAAATTGTCTCGACTACGTATTGGACATACTCGGATTAAACACAAGTACCTACTGTTCGGAGAAAGGGCACCTATGTGTTCTTCATGCCACACCGAATCGACAGTGAGTCATATTTTGATTGAATGCCCAGCTTTTGACTCCCATCGCCACCTTTTTTTCACTCATCAAGTGTAACTCTCCCAGAACTGCTGGAAAAGAATTAGCATCCCAGCATCTTTAAATTTTGAATTACTGTACGCTTATTACCATATATTTAACTTAAACAATTTCCATCTAATTTGTTTTTTAATTCAAAGATGTAATTTTTTTTGTCTTCGTCTGTTTCAGCTTTTTTACATTAATTTTTACATGAAAATATAATTTTATATGAAGCTTCACACATTCACAATGTTTTACCTTTTACCATAAGAATGGCGCAGTATGGCCAAGAATGGCCCTTGCGCCAAAAAAACCCAAAACAACCAACCAAACTCTTTTTACATTTATCAGCATTTAATTTAGTGCACATATCAGTTTTAAAAACGATAGATTTTGGGCTCTATATATCAGTATAGTTCAAATGATATTGTGTGAATGGTCGAAATAAAGCTGTCCCCTTAGATGTCGTCCTCATCATTGATGATTGTTGATAACAGTGAGATCCATCTCCAGATAATTTTAATATGGCTCCAAAAATTAATTTTAATCACACTGAGCATACCTAAAATGGCAGAACAATTTCGAAATTCGAATAAAGCGTGCCTTCAGTCTCAGAATGTCGTAACTTAGAAGAAACAGACATAGTATTATTTGATGCTTCAATCGTTTAATTTGCTTTCATGTACATTGTTATTTTAAAACGGTAAAGAAATTTCTATCTGTCAATCACATGCTTAAAATAATTGGCAAAACCAAAACACAGTCTTTCAGTATAAACTACTCTTTCGGTTTCTTTAATTTATATTCCATATGAACAATAACTATTTTCATGTAATATCATTCATAATCGTCAGCCATCCTCCATTTCTGAAATCTTGGAAAAGCTAAAATATTCAGAGCTGGGCCAATTTTATTTACTGTTTAATTTCGCTCTTTAGAGTGCATAGTTAATCAATCAAAATGCTTTATGTTTATCATGAAAGAATATGTAAAATATTACTTTTATTTGGCGTGATAGAATTTATTTAATGAAATATACTTAACATAATTAGTAATTTTGATAATAATTATATGACAATATAATAGAGTTAATATAGTAAAAAAACAGCTGAAGGCTGCTAGAGAATACTTATCTTCTGTTAATGTTTCGGAAAAGATAATTTTGAATTACATAGCGACTCGAAGTTTAAGCGATAAAAGTCATTTAATGATAAAAACCAAAATGAATAAAAATGAAAAAGCAAACGATTATTTTATATCTAGAAGAATAAAAAACATTTAAGAAGTAAAAGCCAAAATGAATAAAAATGAAAAAGCAAACGATTATTTTAGATCTAGATCAATAATTCATCAAGTAAACTAGCTCTGTAATTGTGTTTGATACTATTCGAAACAGAGATGTAAAATTGAATGATGTTTATTTTCTTCCTCAATCGACAGGTGTTACTAAATGATAATTACTATGTGTTACCAGATTTCATCAGACGATTATGTTCGGCCATTAACCTCTA
>JAPMOQ010035610.1:0-15877 GCA_026543055.1 Argiope trifasciata
GAAATTTGTTAGCCAATGATTATGGAAATTTCAGATGCTTTAGAATAATAATCAAGCATCTAATATTTGCTTAAAATAATTTTTAGGAACTAGAAAATAAAATAAATAGATAAATAAATAATGCGAAAAGAACATTTGAAAGAAGAAAATTTATCAAAATACCTTTTTCTTATTCACATCAAATCTTGCTGACCAACTCAAAGTTTTAGACGTTATACACTAAATGAAAGTTGTAAGAATTTATCAAATAAAATAAAGAAATACCACTTATAATTTTAAATTTATAAAAAATTTTTTGTTTTGGATTGTTTAAATTTTTATATATTTGATTTGCATAAAAAGCTAAAATCAAATTTTGCTATCTGTTTCAAAAGGCAAATAAGATTCAGAAATGGATATGGATTTCATTTAACTTGTAAATCGAACCGTTATATTTGAAAGAAAAAAAATTGTCTAAATTGCACGCGGTTAAAAAATCAATCCTTCCATTTAAAAAATGGATTAACAGAGAAAACAGAATTGGAAGTTAAATAGATACGGATTATTTGTTAAATCAAATTAAAGCTCACCAAAATGTTACCGAAATAAAAATCATTTCAAAAATATTTTCCAGGGTCACAATAAGAAATACTTATGAACAATAATTCATAATAATAACATAAAATTAATAATTATAACAGGTACTATTACTATTAATGGTAAAACAACCATCAGAACTTTGTATTTATCGCATTGCTAGTTACTTTCATTTTCAAACAATATTTAATTTATTAAAAATTACAATGCATATATTATGCGAATCACGTTACTATTTTTATTATTTATATTCATTTTTAATTTTAAAAAAAATTTGATCTCTTAAAATCGTAAATAGATGAAATAATAAACAAAGCAATACTAATAATTTGTGTTTTTAAAATTCGATTTAGTACATAAGAAGAAAAAAAAAAAAGATTTATCGCTCTTTTGTAAGGCACACCCTGCTGTTTTATCCGATTCATTTTTAATTTTTCTTTCTGCTCGAGACCTCTAAATAGGAAAAGTTCGTGTGGACGGCCCCCTCCTTTCCCGCACAATGCAAAGCCTCTTCTTATTCGTTCTCTTCTGCTTTAATTACCAATGGAGACGAACAGCAGGGAAAAGCAGACTCTACAGTTCAGTAGGGAGGGAAGAGCACGATCTGCACGAAAACCTAAACAATAGGCTCTTTCCGCAAAAGATCCATAAACGTAGCGCAGTTTCCCAGTCCGATTCGGTCTTGTGTTTAGGCATAATAAATCAAAGAAAACTTTGAAAAATAATCTATCATTTGGAAGATTTTTTCCTTTTTTTTCGTCTTCCCTTCCTATTTATTCCATTCTTTCGCTGCTTCATTTCTTTGGGCTCTCCCCTTCCTTATTTCCTTCATTTTTTTTCTGCTTCCATCTGTAATTATAAACTTTTTTTTACTATCTTTAGAATAGAAAAAAGAAGAATCGAGGTATATTATTTTGGTCTTTGTGGTGTTTACATTTCCTTCATGTTCCAGCGGATTATTTTGTACACTACAGAAATGCCAGTGCAAGAAAATGTTTTTGTTTAAATGCCACAATTATATAGGTTTTGTTTAGAAATGATGAATTCTTGTGTTTTTATGTTTAAAAAATTGAATAAAGGAAAAGATAAATGATTCACCATCAATATTCCAAAATACAGAAATTCGAAGACCTCTAAATGAAAAAAAAGAAAAAAGAAAAGAATTAAAAAAAAAAATGCTTTCTCTTCTTTCTAAGCCTTTCTCCGGAAGCATAATTCTTAATTGATTCCGAATTTCTGTACTATACTTATCGTAACTGTTTTTCTACCTGCATTGCCGAACTATAAACTCATGAAATTCCAGGGGGATTATTTTGTACACTACAGAAATGCCATTGCAAGAATTTGTTTTTTGCTTGAATGCCATAATTGTATAAAATATGGCTATAAATGATGAATTCATGGCTTTTTCTTTTAATATTTGAATAAGTGAAAAGATATATGAATGACCATCAATATTCCAAAACATAGAAATTCGAAGTTCTCTAAATAAAAAATAAAAATACTAAAACAAAACACCCGCATCTTTCTAAACCTTTCTCCGGAACCGTATTTTCCGAATTGCTTCCGAAAATATTTCTAAACTATACTTCTAGTAACTATTTCTCTCCCTACATTGCCGAACTATGCACAACTCATCAAATTTCTAGCCTTTCAAAATCATTAATAGCTTGCGTAGCGGTTCAAACAGAATTAGTTTTAAAGCAGCAGTAGTAGTTTATAGAAATATTGATCTTCTAACGAGAAATGCGGTGAATGTGTCTATTTATTTTAACTGAAACTTGTAATATGCTGAATATCCGATAGGTTCGCTTTCATATAATTTAATGATTCTTATACGCTCCATAGTTTAGCTGCTCATTTGCTATATTCTTAAATTAATCGGCAGGAGCGTTTAATTTCTTGGACACAATGACATACATAGCGATGTATTCAATGTCTAGGGTAATTTTCTGAAATTATCATCCCGTTTAAGATAATTTGGAACATTTATGAATAAAATTTAATCTTGAAAATTACTCATGATTTGAGTTAGGATTTGGTTTGAGATGATTTGAAAAGCGATATACAAAGTGGATTCTTTGTCTATGATTGAGACCTGATTATGAAATTAAATAAAAGTATATTTCTCCTAGGGCTAAGAAACTTTGGAAGGTATCTAATGGTATTTTCAAAAAATAAATAACATTTTATACTTTCATTTGAGTTACAAGAGTCATAAATTAGAATATATTTAAATTAAAGTATTATTTCAAATTATTATGCTGATGAGTTTTTCAATTCATGCTCATTTGAAGCTCACTTCAAAATGAACGTGATCCAGAATTTTTTTCAGCCGGTAGCATGACTCGCAAGTTTGATAAATTTTGTATTTAAGTAATTAGAATGCGTCAAAATTTATCACAATATTTTGAGCTAACCGCTTTTGGTAACAGTTTGTTTGGCTTACCCAATTATTGACTTTTAGGCTGTGAAACTATCAATATGGAATGCAATATTTTGACTACATTTTGTTATTTGATACGAATAAAAGACCTCAATTTAATTGAAATAATAAAAAATTACTATGTGGATAAACTAACAATTGTATAAAATACAAAATAAAAGGGAAAACTAGAGTTTTCAGAGTTAAAGTTCAAAGAAAGCAAATAATTTTAAAATTAGCAAAAGCACGGGATTTAATGTGTTGGTAAATGAGTTGAGTTTGAAATTTATTATAACATAACAAATTGTTTATAATATTAATGAATTTTATGAAAAATTAAGAAAGAAAAAACATTGCACAAAATTGTCATTCATATCAATAAAACAGATTTATTTATTTATTTTGAAGTTTTAAGATAATGAAAAGTCCTTTATAGGAAATAATAATTTTGGAAGACATGGCCATCGATCTTCATGAGTAAGTAATTGTGATTACCTATCTTCCGGTAGTTAAACATATTTTCGCTCTCGATTAAACTATCTGCGCCTATTTCTTGATTTTTTTTTTTTTACATTTCTTGTTGTCTGAAGGGAATGTTTAGTGATCTGTCATGTGCATTTCTGATAATATTTTGTAGCCCCATTAATTAACAAAAGGGTGAATCAAGTGCATATGTAAAAGTGTTCAATGAGCAGTTTGCAAATCATAGGATGATTTGTTAACATCTGATTGTTGCTTTTCGGTAATAAGTAACAGGTGATAATTCTGTGCCTTGTAATTTCACATTTTTATATATAGATTATTTTTTAACTTAAATTTTTAACAATTTGGTTACTGAAAACATTTCTCTAGAAAGAAACTCAGAGTTAAATGTTTTATGTTTTCAGTTTATCGTAATTATTAATTCAAAGCCGTTTATGTTGATATCGATTAAACTCAGTAAAATATATCTGGTTTTAGATGTTTGGGGAGGAAAAAGTGGTCTCAAAGTTTTATTGCTTACGATCTCGCGCAATGTCTAATCCTGTTCTATTTACAGCAGAAAAAGGTTATGAATTCCAAGATTTTTTTTTTTTCATTTTGTAAAGCTTTGTTACTTATTTTCTTTAACACCAAGATTATATATATATATTACGTATATATTTAGCTTTATTTCAAAACCCTATTTTGTTATCATACGTTTTGTTAAAAGATTACAAAATATTGTAATCAAACGTACTGCAGAAAGTGCACATGCGCAAGTAGGAAAATATGTATACCTTCATTTTATGTTTTCATTAAATAAAATGAAAGTTATTATAACTCCTTAAGAATTTCTGGGTATAGAAAGATTCTAATTAATTCGATGATTTAAATTTCAAATTAATTTTTTAAAAGTGAAGAAACGTATATTTAAGTTTCATAACACGAGTGAGTCTTAAAATTTAATATTTTACACAGAGTTTGTCTCGAAGCAGCATATGTTGCGGATCAACTCTAGTCTTTCAATAATCATATGGCTCAAAGAATATCTTAGATTTCATCCGATCTGAAATAGCATTGACTCCTTTCTTTTTCTGATATAATCTATATCGCATGATCAAAAGAATTAGTTTCCTTAGAACGCATACTTAGGAAATACTCAAAATAGCAAAATGCTTAGGAGGTGTTTCCTAAATTTGGCACTAGAAAACGTAGAGATTACGGAGTCAAAATTCTACTTGATAGAAATGGTTTCGAAATTACCTTTCGGATAGTAACTATAAGCAAGATCATCAGTTCGTCAGTAAATAAATATGAAATCTAAATTATCCCTTTCCTCGTTCTAAAACTTTGTAACCAAAGAAAGCAGTGTTACAAAATAAAAATTTAAATGCACGAGACAGAAAGATAGGTTGGATATCATTCTCCCCCCCCCCCAAAATAATAAAAATACAAACCAGTCGATAATAATAACTATACCATAAGAATAGTCTCATTTCATGTGAAATGCTATAAACGAAATACAAGTGTAGGGGGTAGGGGGTAGCGGTCTACACTCCTACATATCATCTAGTGAGCGAAAGATAGAGAATCCGAAAGATAGCAAAAGGGGCGGGGCAAAAATCGTGTTACGTGGTGGTAGAAGCTGTATATCGAAATACATTTGCAGAAACCTATAATGCCAGTGGCAGCATTGACGGAGACCCCATTATAGATATTAGGCGTCTACTGGCCTCAGTCGAAGGTGGTTATCAAGTTTCATCAGAACATAGTGTTCCCAAATCAATTTGCTGAGCTGGAAATGCCAATTACAAGCGATAGGGAAGGGACTGATCTCCTATGACGTTGTGTGTATTTCGGAACACAGAAAATCAGGGAATTAAATTTTGTTGCTTTTTGTTAACAGTCTGGGCTCATATATCTTCGTTACTAAGTCACTATAAGGCTATTGGAATACATTAGATTGGAGCATCTGACGGAATATTCTTTCTTCAAATTTATCATTGGGTGTATTAAGGAACGAACCCAAGATGAATATTAATTATTTGAATTATTTTAATCGACTTGTGAGGATGAGTTTTTCAAATGTAATTACTTTCATATAAATACCGATAACGTGATTCTGACTAGTGATTTTTAAGTGCCTAGTATATAGCTTTTTGCTTAACTATTAAATAAAACAATACGTAACTGAAATTACGTTAATTATCAGAATCAAATTTTTGAATCAAAAAATATGCGAGGTAAATTTCTATTAGGAAGCTATTTTTAACTATGAATAAATTTTTATCTTCCCGTTAATATGTCATATCTTGCAAGACTGATAGATTTTTTGTACTTTTATATCAACATCGAATTATCTCTCAAATTATGATTCATTAATTTATTACAATTTTTGTTGGAAATTTACTGGGCATGAGTTAAACTGGATCATGCAACATAACATATGCTGATCGAATCATCTACAGTTTAGATTCAAATTTTGAAGTCACAAAAGATGCCAAGTTGTGAATAAAATAATTTCTCGTAACCTGTCCTGAATTAAAGACAAAAAAAATCATGTATTTACGAAAATAACGATGAATTACGGCATGAGTACACATTATTACAATTAACCCAGAAATATTTTTATTGTGTGCCTTTGCACATATTTTATCTTAGTTTTTAATGTATTTTATAAATTTAAAATTTTGTGTCATAAGGGTTTATAAATATCGTTATTTCATTCATTAAATAAACACTTGAACTTAATGAATTTAATGCTTTGGAATATTAATTCTTGACAGGGGAATGCGATGAATCTTAAACACGAGATTCATTCTCTTCAAAACTTTGGTCTCCAAATATTTGTATTTTTACAAATTATATTGTTTTAATACATTTGCCATAAAATGTTAATGTTTTTTATTCTTTATGAATTTTCTGAAAGTACTTTTTTTCTTTACGGGTAGAGAACAATCCAAGGTTTCAAAAATCCAATTACAATGCAATATTAAAATTATCTTTGACTTTGTCTTTGAACAGGATTTTAAACGAAATTTCAGAATTATTAACAGGAATCATATCAATCCGAAATAAGCAATATCAAATTTGTAATGAAATAATTTTTTTTCCTGCAAAAGAATCGGTTTTTCTTCGAATGAAAATAATTCGATATTTATTTTATTCTACAAGGTTATTTTTAACTATTTGGACATTCTGAAAATAATCCGTGTCCTTCGTAAATTTAAATAGACTGGTTTCTATGAATTGAAACAACATGATATCATCAAGATATGCAAGAATTTGCCATGAAGAGGTCGTCTTAAGCAGCGAACTTAAGAGGGAGATTGCAAGTAAAGTGGCTTGAAAGAAAATCGATTAGGTAATTAAATTTTACAATAACCACTCATTAGGTTTAGCACCAATTGGATCAACGAACATCGGAAAAGTAATTAAGCTTAAGCCTTATCCTTTTACACTTTCATTTGGAGACAGAAAACCAAAACAGAATGCTCAAGACTTAAGTTTTTCTTGGGAAGAAAATTAGGTATGATGAATAGGATTTTTGAAAATCATCTCTTGAGTTTTATTCGACCAATAGCTCTAGAATTGTCATTTACTCTCACCGAAGGAAAAGTCTTCATTAAAGAGATGCGCAGTTTGTTCGTCCCCTCAGAGTAAAGAACTGGTTTTGACTGAATTTCATCTATTTCCAGACATTGATTGGTGGGATTCTGTTAGTAGGATTATCGCACGAAACGTCCTTTACTGGAAATCAGCTAGATGGACTGATGATTCGAGCACTTTTAAATATTTTTTGTACCTATATTCTGTAACTTATTTGCATTTAAACTTGCTTATAAAATGTAGATATATCTATATTGTAATTATTGTAATTGCCTCTTATAACATTACTTTCATACAGCGCAAACTAATGTTATGTCCATAACGTATTAACTCTGATACCAGTTATTTTTTAAGAAAATTTCTATTTAAATGTGTGCAACTGCTTTCTGAATCATGCACAATAGGAATTTTAAAATATTAGGAAGTATACAAGCACAAAAATGGTTAGAAACATATTGCAGCTTGCGTGGAAGCTTTTTGTTAGAAAAATGATCGAAAATTTAATGCTGCATAAAAAAATATTCCAATTCCAGTTTTTGTTTTTAGTTAGTTATGATGATGAGTTAAAAAAATATCTACAAGGATGCTTTTGGAGAAAATTATACCTAAACCAACACAAGAGTTAAAATATACTATATTTTAATGAATTTTTTTAAATTCATATAAATAAATGAAAAAATAATGTTATTTTTTGCCCGAACTTTAACATGTTAAAAAGTATAATTCGAAGTTTTTGATGAATCAGTTTCACTAATTATAATCCCCTGCTTTCTATTTAAAAGTTAATACAAAGAAACAACATAAATATAATGCTTCGAATACAATTATTCATTTTATTTATCATTAATTTTATGTAATAAGAATTTTTTTAAAGGAATTGTTCATATATTTTATATTTATTAATAAGATTCATCTGCTCAAAACACAGTATTTTAAAAAGAAAGCAGAAATGTATGTTATAAGCTTTATATACTACTTTTCATGTAACATGCAGCTTTAAAGAGAAAGATTAAACAAACAAAAATAGCTATAAAAAGAAAATATTAATGAAATTTAGTGAGAGAATGCTTCTAGTTAGATGAGAAATACTTTAGAAAGTGGTATTTGAAAAAGGCTTTAAAAATTGTAATGATAAAAGGTGTTTAATCTGTCTCCGAAGAGTGTAAACAATGATTTTTTTAAGAAGAAAAAAATGATATATTGTCTGGCGAGAATATTCGACTGTTTACTATGAATTTACTAAAGCAATAAATCAGCATCTCCTTTTTTTAAGCCAAATTATGCTTTTAATTACTATTATTCTTGGCTGTAAGGGAAAATATCTATCTTCAGCTGGCAGAGAAAAGATCAAATTACACCTACATAGCTCATCAACAAGTCCACCTTTTACTTGTCACCATGACGACAAGTTCCAGTGGCTTATGCCCAAGGATTGGGGTGATAGAGCATTGATTCTGCCCCCCTTTTCCAGTAATCTTTCTGCAGTCGGTTCCAATCAGTTGTTCTCTTTGCGTGTGTGTTCCATAGTGGTGTGGGCGTGAATCAAGCGGCTGGGGCATATTTACTAGCAAACTTTTCGAGGGAAAAATATTTCTCGTTTTTCTTTTTTTCGCTTGCTCACTCCTCCATGCATTGGAAATTCCTTTCCGATGAAAAAGTAAAAATGGGATGGACCTGTTCCTTTCTGGTATGGTGCTTATTTTACATCTGAACTAAGGAAAAGCTCTGTTTTGATATAAGCAATATCCTTCAAATTGAATTTTTAATCTAGATTTTAGATTAAGAAAGTGGGACAGGAAAAAATGTGTTTAGTTAATTTTACCGAACACGATGCTCTTTAAATACTAGTGATTATTTATGCATTGCAAAAATTACGGCTTTCGCTGCAATATGTACACTTATTGCTTTGTACTTTCAAGTATAAGAAGCATAGAGAAAGTATGGACTTTCAAGTATGCGAAGTGTAAAGTAATGTAATCATCTGTCTGTGAGCACAATCATTCAAAAACGATTTGAGTTCAACCGAAAAATTTGGTACATTTGGTATTAAAACCAAATTTTTTTTTAATCAAATTTTGAACTCAAGCCATTTAAAGGAAGTCGTTTTTCTCTTGCTGTTCAATT
This sequence comes from Argiope trifasciata, assembly GCA_026543055.1. Lineage (NCBI taxonomy): Eukaryota > Metazoa > Arthropoda > Arachnida > Araneae > Araneidae > Argiope > Argiope trifasciata. The sequence goes on from JAPMOQ010035610.1 coordinate 9,197, forward strand.
TCAAGGGAGCTCGAAAACTACAAAACCTAAATAATAGGTAGATATAATTGGATACGAAAGATTAAGATTTAAATGTGGATTAACAAAATTTAAAAAGTGGGTTCTCTGTGTTCATGGATAGATCGTCTGTATATTGCATTCATATAAACGCTATGACCTTTATCAATGAAATTTAGTACGCTATCTTGGTACCAATAAAATTCCAAATCAAATTTTGGTTTTAGTCGGTTGGATAAAGGCTTTCAAAATACACATTAATCTTTCTGGTACTTTTGTATTACTCCGATCCCAGTGATTAATCCCCCCAAAAAAGAAAACTCTAAAAATCGCTCTCTAATAGTTATTTCTATTAGAGAGCTAGTGTATCTATTGGTCGCAAATAGCATGTGTTTAATAAGACACTTTACATTTATTAGAGCTCATGCTAGAAAGTTTTGTGGAGGCCTCTCTGACTGATTTCTTAAAACAATTACGGTTTTTTAATGACAATTTTGATTATTTTGAAATTTTTACTTAAAGCTTTAACTTTTTCATTTCAACAACAAAGAAATAATGATAATAATAAAAATCATTCAACTTCAATACAAATCCATGAATGGTGGTTGTTAGCGGTTTTTACTTCAAATTATATAATGAAACTAGTGTTGATGTTTGTTTAATAAATCTATTCAAATAAGGCAATTAATAATTTGTACCAAATATTATAGAATAAAGAGAAACATTAGTACAATTCTAAATGAGAAATCCCAAGATGATACCCCTCACCCCATCCCTTCCTCCCGTTGACAAGAAAACGGCATTTTTCAGTCTATTTCTAAATGTGACAGTAAACAAATTTCCCTCCCGAACTTCTGAGGTCAACTGGATGTCCATTTCCTTCCGAAATTCCCGCTCTACAATTTGCATAAACAAGTCTTGCGGAGAGAGAGAGAGAGAGAGATCGTAATAAATAAAAAAACGATCTTGGGAAGACAAACTGGCCTGCTTTCTAATTTTATTGCGGTAAAAGCGATAAGAGGGACAGATCGGCAAACACAAGTTCCTTTCTCCGACAAGACGAATGGGCAGATAAATAGCTGCGAAAGAGGGTGAAAAAAATAAAAATAAAAAAATAAACGACAGACAGCAATGGGCAGATAATAATAAAAAACGGAGCTCCTCCGACTAAGCAGCAGAGAGCGGGAAAGAGTGTTTAAAAGTGTTTTATTTCAGTAGCAAAGCTACCGTAATGATCGCGGAGAGGTGTTTGAAATATGAGCGACTGTAAAAGGCCCTGGTGTAATGGACGGGCCCGTACAATCGTAAATCACGCGTTTCTGTATGCCGCTTTCTGGAAACGTGGTTGGAATAATGAATGGCCAAAGCGAACCACCTGCTAACAGGCGAGCTTAACCTCTCTTCTATTAGCCGGAGCTGTTGGGGTCACTGTGTAAACACACAAAAATCAAATTAGCTAATCCTTACCGCCTGTAGTGACGAGTCGCCCGTTTTATGACGACGCATTAGCGCCTTAGCCGCAGTTTGTCATTTGGCTGCGAGTCTCGGTAGGACAGAACGCAAATGGTCTTGCACCCTCTCTTGCTTCCTTTTTTTCTTTATCGCATCTTTTTTCACGAGCTTCATTAGGCTCCTTTTTAATGATCATATCATGATGGTGGCCGATTTGTCAGCGCCAAACTGTTTTCTCTCAGCGCTTGATTCAACGAGTGGAAGAAAGATGAGGATTCAACAGGTTGTTCTGTTTTCTCTTTGCGTTATCTTCACGGGTGCTCAAGGAGTTCATGGATGCTTACTGAATTATAAGATCCTATTTGATTTTTATGAAGGTGTAGGAGATATATTAAGTTTATTGGCAACGATTGTTGTTTCATATTCGTTTTATTATGGAAGAGAATAAGAATTTCGTGGAGGAGACTGACTGAAAGTTATCTAAACTGAGAATTTGTTCGCTTGTCATCATTGGTTTTGATGAGAAATTCATAATTTTTTTTCTTTTATATCATCAGACTTAAAGATTATTATTATCATATTAAAAGAATATTGTTTTTATCTTAATTTTCACTGTAATTCATTAAAAATTTCGCCAAAACACTATTTTTTTACAGTATTGCCCCCAAAAAAATTGAATTAAAATTAAAGCACTGTCTTGAATAAGATTATTTCTAGATTATTCTTATATTTGCTTATTATTATTTCTGGTCTGTGCAATAACATAGTGGGAGGGGGAGATGTAGATGCTCAGAGAGCTATAGGAAAACTTCGAAAACTACGTTTGTTGCACTTCTATTCTATGTAACATTTCTAAGATCTGAAAATGGCTGATGAGACATAAAAAAAGGGGGGAGGGGGAGTAATTACCAATCCTTAAGTGCCATTTACTCTTATAAATTCATAGTCCCAGTCCAAATACCTTGGTTATTATATCCCCACTCCATCATTCTGTTTATAATATGGGTCCACATAGATATGTACATCTAAGTACGATTATAAACACACACTGGAAACTTCGGAATGAAATTCGTAAATTTTCACTATCCTTTTGCGAAAATTCATAAAATTGGCTTAATTTCTTTGTTTCTACATTCAAAAAATAATTAATAAGCTTAATGAAATAGACTATGAGTTTAATATAATTTAGTTATGCTGTATTTTAGTTAAAATAGATAAATTTTAGGTTTCCATGATTAGCAAAGAATTTCGGAGATCTGGAATTCAGGAAAAATTAAATTTTCGAAGAGTGATAAAAACAAGACTGACAGAAAAATACCAAGCATAATTTTTTTCAATTTTTCTCTCTTCTTTTCCATTTCAAATTTGTAACTACCGCGTATTTGTAACTACTATCATTATCCATGAACAAAGATAATTTCTAATGTCACTGCTCTTCTATGGCACGAATCATTATATGAGTTAATCTTTTCATTCACGCAATATGGAAGCTTTTAGGGTTTCAAACTTTTGTACTACTTAGTATTTATTTTAACGTCTAAGAAACTCCGTATGCTATAGCTTAAAAGATTTAGAACCAGTGAAGAAAGTCGTCATAAATGATAAAATTTGGATAATTAATTTAAATGTATTGTTCTATTAGGCTCAATAGAGTAGAATTTTGCCTCAACTTTTTTTGGTTACACTTCATCAGCATGTAGCAATAAAAATATTCCAAATATGTCCTATTTATAATATTTTCTCAATAATTTTTTCCCTTAATCAATGAATCTAATTAACGGGTGTTAATTTTTCATTACAGCCCTAACCATAATAAAATTATTTCCATGAAAGTGTTTGAAAGATCAAAAATTTTTAAGTATATACTTGAAGATTGCTGAATATACAACATTATTTTTAGCCTTAAAACATCGTTTTAGTTGTAGTTTACTTCTTACCAGAAAATGTTTTTCAGCCAACTCTTTTACTGCCTTGCACTTTCAACAATTTCTTGCATCTTACTAACCTCTTTATTAATTGTGCTGATGGGAAACATTGAACTTGTCTTTTACGATAAGGCCGAAAATCCAGGCTTTCGTTTATGATTTTATGACTTGTCTATTGTTCGTTTCAGTATTCTGAGACTATTACTTTACAACAATTCTGTTTCATGAAGGGGATAGGCGCTGAAGAATGAGAGCTTATCCGGAATTTTTTAGTTTTTTTACCTTGATTTCCGACCTATTATATATATTTCTTTTCTCCTCCCCCCGCTTGTATGTGAATATCGCGCCTCTTCAGACCATATTGTTTTAATTTTGTCTGAGATCAAACTGAGTTTATTTTATTGTTAAACATAAGCATTTCCTCCCTTCACCCATCCTCTCACCCCTATTTTAACGAATCAAATACATCCTAAAGCATGAGCAAAAACGCAGAGGCTTTTAGAATTCGTAGTCAAACAATAGTTCTACAAATCACATTCTCTTTCGAAGCATTTTTATATGTAAAACTTTTTAAATTTTCTTGTCTTTCGATGGGCTGTTTTGTAATAACTGAACTTAGATGATTAGGTCGAGATCAACTTTCTATTTTAATAGCTATTTGCTTCCATTAGTAAATTTATAGTTCAATAGATAAATGTATTTTTACGACCAAGATATTCAAACTGCTTTAACATCTTACCTGCAGAAAATTTGTAATCTAAAAGCTTTTCTAAGATTGTTTTGTTGACTTTCATCTTTAATAGAGTCGTAAAATGTTTTTTTGTATAAAAATAATGCCCTCATTAACAGAAAATTACCGATCACAAAAATGAAGAGATAAATATTTTTAGCAAGCGATTAAAATTAATTCCTTTTTTTTTTCCTAGAGTGTAAATAAAACTAGGTGTTACTTTGTATTTATTTATATTATGCCAGTCATTTTTAAACTTAGAAAGTTTACTGGAAATGGAAGTTAAAAGTCGATAAACGCATTTGTACATAATATAATTTTATTCAAAACATTTGGAGTTAGAATATCCTAGAACAATTTGTTTCTTCTACAGCAAAGCAAAGATTTATATGACAAGACTTAATAACAAAAATTTACGTTTAATTAACAAATTGGGCAATTTACTAGTATTTTATCAATTTTTCAGTTTAAAATAAGTATTTTGAAAAAGGGGTCTTATCTTCTTGAATTTAGAAAATTTATTTGAAAAATTAAATACCGATTGAGTATATAAATTATAATTTATTTGAATAAAGCTTTGAATAAAAGAAATAATTCTTCAACTTAATAGACACAACGTGAGGCGAAAAAGTAGAAATTAGGTTAAGGCTAAAAAAAACTTTAGAACAGAGCTTATGAGCTTATAAAACAAGGAAAAGGGAAATAAATAAAATTTCAATAGCTTATATAAGGAAAACAAATACCAAACGTCCTTAGATGGAAGAAAATAAAATTTTTCTCCCCTAAAATATATTCAGAATCAAATGTATAACTAAAAGAATAGTATAATTATCAAGATTGAGAAAAAAACAAATTGAAATCATTTAGAGCAGTGATTCCCAAAGTGGTCTATATCGACCCCTAGGGGTCTATGACAACCTGCAAGGGGTCTACGTCAGCGGAAAAAAAATTTGGGGGTCCATGAAATGTAAATGGGGATCCACGATAGTAAATCTCAACACATACACTGATAGCCCCTATTTACTCACATCATATGTTCTTATAATATCAAAACATTTACATTATTCATAAAAGTACCTATGAAGTAAAAAAAATTTATATATGTTTATAAAATTGTGTAAGCATCAGGCCCATCCTTCTCAATAAAAATATTGACTTTTTGCTTATGTTAGTTTATTTTATGTTTATTTCATGTTACATAGATTTTACATAACAGGTACGAAATTTTTTTTTTGAGTAGTATAAATTTAAATTTAATTAATAAATGTATAAATTAACATGTGTTTTTATTTTAAGTTTTTAACAGTAAACTTCACTACAGTTAGAAATTTGCAGGAAATCAATATCAGGTAAGTAGGGGGTCTATTCAATACGGAAAAACATGGCAAGAGATCTATGACACCAAAAAGTTTGGGAAACTGATTTAGAGGAAGCGAGAAAAAAAATGACTGTTCAAAATTGCTCTATAACATTAACATCTCCAGAATATCTTGAATTGTAAACTCTAAAAAGAGGTGAGAGTAGGGAAAGAGGTACTGATCAATGCATTGTTCAAGAATTAAATTTAGTATTTTCCATCAAGGAAAACAGGTGCAAGCAGCAATTTTGATTGCCTGCTGAATTAAGGATTTAAATGAACTCAGATGCCCTTTTTCTAATAGATGGGAATCCTAAATTTAATTTACCACCAAGTTTTTCAGCTTATAGTTTATAATTGATACTGACAATTAAAAATATTTTGTTTAAGCGTCACTTCATATTTGTTGTCACGAAAATACCAAAAGACAGCGGAAAGTCACTTTAATTCCTTTGTCTCAAACATTATTTTGCTTAATTCTTTCTACTGATAGTAGTTTTTTTTTTTCACCAAGATAAATTCGATTTCTTCAGATTTATCATTATAGAATTTTTTTAAAACAGCTACTTGTACTACTTTTACTTCATTATTATTGACTTATGATAAAATGCTATTTTAGATTATGTTTCAATTTGTACTGAAAATAACTTAGACTAGAAATATTCCTTTTTTTTACATTAGCAGAATGCAGTACCTATTCAAAACGTGTGTGTGTACCATATATTCTGTATGCTTAATAAAATAAACTTTAATTCGTGATCTGAAAACGATATTTATTAATCAAGTTAAATATTTTTGAACTATAGGAAGTATCCTACAAAGGCATAATAAAGAAATATGGAATGAAATATGACTTATAATTTTTGCAATAGAAAATCCTCTGAAATGCATTAGCGTATCTAATATTAAAAAAATATTCAAAAATATCTAATATTCATTTAAATTAATTCGCTTTTTAAAACTGTTTACAGAGGAAACTTTTGACAAAAACAAAAATGATAGCTTTTAGGATTTATTTTAATTGCTTAAAAATAATTTCATTATATATATATATATATATATATATATATATATATATATATATATATAAGTTGATTATTCAAAGAATTAGAATTTAAAAGATAATTAGATATTTTTGCTAAATATTCGGACAAATAATATCGGCAATTGGTTTATGTAAATTACTGTTTAAATATTGCTGTAAAAAATAAGAATTTAAA